>PVIH01008379.1:0-91486 GCA_004025045.1 Sigmodon hispidus | reverse complement strand
AATATAAATAACATAATAAAATTAATTTTAAGTTTATATTAATGAATTAATATATTGTATTTTGTTTAGAGGTTTTGAGAGTTTAAATTTTAATTAAGAGTAAAAAAATATATATATTATAATAAAATTGATTTTAAGTTTATATTAATGAATTAAAATTTGTTTATTTTTTTAAATTATTTTTATATCATATCCTACTCCCCCAATTTTTTTTAAATTGATTATGACTATTAATTATTTATAATGAAAATAAACATTAATAAGTAATATTTTTGGGAAATTGGACGAGGGTTTTTTTTTTTATTTTTTGTTGTCAAAGGACGATCATGTCATGAGGTTTTGAAGCTGGATCATCTCAACTGGCTTTTTGGAAGTTGAGAATGTTTATTTAGGTGGGTTTGGCAAATGGAATTATATTTGTCTAGAATTAATTTATAGGTTTTGATTTTTTGTGGAGACGAAAGTAGAAATGTTGTTTAAGTAATATATTTTTATAAGTAGATTTTAAAGTTAAGATATTTTTAAAATATAAGTATTGGTTTAATTTAGCAGCCTTAGTAATAAATTGTCTTTTTGTAATTAGTTTATTAAAAGTTAAAAAATTAAAATAAAATGTAATAACTGTAATTTAAAATTTTTGTTTATTTGTTATTTTTTGTGGCTTTTTAAATTTTTATTTTTTAAAGGTTTTTTATTTTTTTATTTTTTTTGAAGTTTATGTGTATTTTATATATATTGTATTTTGTTTAGAGGTTTTGAGAGTTTAAATTTGTTTTATTGAGAATTTTTAATTATTTTTTATAAAGAGCTTTTAAAATGTATTATTTTAATTGTTGACTTTGTCTTTTTTGGCCATGTTTTAATATGGCGGAGGAGTCTGTTGTCGGTTTGTCACTGTCGGCAAAGAGCAGGCTCAGGAAATGTTGTTATGAGAAAAAATTTTTTTAATTGTTTTTTTTTGTTTAGTATAAACAGAAACTTTAAATTAATTATATTTGTGTTAATTTTGTCGTGAAATGTATGAGTTTAAGCTGTGTGCTGTGGACGCGCCATTTTTAAATTTTTTGTTTGAACATTATGTTGTTTTTGTATCATAAATTAATTTAAATATATAATTTAAAAAACTGTTTTAAATTGTTTTAGGCTTTATGCAGGTGTTTGTGCCCCACGTTGGGCGCCATCTGTTGTAACAGATTAATGATTGACAAGGTATGCATACACACATACATATATAACATGACATAATGAATACACACATCTTAAAAAAGGTGTTGTCCCACTACTAGCTATACTTTCTATATTTCACATAGCAATCAAAGCAAATTAAGTGAAAGATTATAAGATAGTTCAGTTCGTGGTGAGCTTGATATATTAGTATGAGTAGCTCAGTTTGATTCCCAGAACTCATACAAATTGGCCAGACATGGTAACAGTCACTTGTAACACCAGTTCTAGGGAGGTAAAGACAGGAGTATTTCTGAGGCTCACTGAACAATCAGCTAACTCTACTTGGTAGGCTCTAGGCCACTGAGATATTGAGATATTGTCTAAAAAAGGTTGTGGTGACCAGTCTGGAATATCAGAGAACAGATCCACCCCCAGTCAAGCCTGGAGGGTCAAGAGAGGTAACTCATGCCTTCAATCCCAGCAGGGGAAAAACCAAGTGGTGACCTAGTCCTGTAGTCCCATAACTCCAGAGACAGAGATCTTTCTGTGTTTCTGTGAATTCAAGGCCTAACTACAAAAGCAGTAGTAGTTCACACCTTTAATCTTAACTCTAGAATATAATGTAGAGTTAAATCTGGAAGTGAAACAACTGGGCAAAGAAGATATTTAAGTAGGCACAAGCAGAGGGTGTGGTATTCTGTAGAACTGATGAGGAGCCAGGCTGAAGAATCTGGAAGATAGCTTTTACCCTGAGAAATTGGTTGGGTAAGGTTTGACTGCGGTCTGTTTCCTGTCTTTGATATTTTAGCTTCTCTCCAATATCTGGCTCTTAGGTTTCATTAAATACAAACTAAAATTAGTACTTCAGATGGTGGAATACAAAACAGCATTGGAAATTATTTATGACCTCAACACCCATGCACACATAGCCACATGCACAAAACAACACTGGAGATTACTTCTGACCTTGATATACATGCACTCATAGGCATATGCCTATGTGCTCTCTTACACACACACACACACACACACACACACACACACACACACACACGGGCACACACACGCACACACACTCACACACATATACACACACACGTGTATACATACACCTAAAATAAATAAGTAAATTTAAATTAAAAGATAAGAAAATCTGTTTAAAGATCATGCTGTGGCAATTGCTACACTGGACAGTCTCAAAGCCGCATTTCAAGGCAGTCAGACTAGAGAGCCATTAATGGAGCCCTATTCATCCCTGCTGAACTCTTCGCTGCTCCATCATTCTGGGGGAAGGGCAATCATTACCTTTAATTTTGTGTCAACCATGAACCCAATAAATAGCCTCAAACTTACAGTGTCCCAAATGGTGCTGGTTTAAATCAGAGAGTGAAATATTATGGCATGAATGTGGGACCAGACCTGTAGAGATGAGAGTGGATTGACAGGACAGGGAGGGAGCAGAGTGAAAGGCAGTACAATGAACAACAGATAAACATGCATAAAATTAGACCAGTAAAAAAAAACAAAAATAAAGAAATTAGGAAAAAGAAAGATACATATTTTTTTGTTTGGGTTATTTTTTAATCATCTTGGCTTTTTATCATTTTTGTTTTACTTTAATTTTGCTTTCAGAGAAAAACTATAAAGTTTGATGAATAGAGAAGGGAGAAAGATCTGGGAGACATGGCAGGGGTAATATGATGAAAATGTATTACATTAAAATTTGAATAAGAAAGAAAGAAACGAATAATTCTTGCTTATTTTTTAGTTTTATGCTTAAGTTTATAGAGCATGGAATGAGTGTGTGGGTGTTGCTGATATCAATGCTTTTGAAGTTAGTCTCATCATCCATTTGTTCAGCATTTACCATTTCAGAAATGAAGAAAGTGAGTAATGAGCACAAGAGAAACAATAAAGCCTAAAACATCCACCAAATCTACATGGGTGGATTCCAGATATAAATTAAAGTAGTGTGTTCACAATGGTGAAGCTCACAGAACTGTCTGTGAAAATAAAGAAGGGTGGTAAGCAGTGTATACAAAGGATTTATTTTGGAGCATAACTCTTCTTGGTGGTGATATAAGTCTCGAATGTTTTGAACTCCAAGGCCAGATTCTATAAAAATAAAAAGAATTTCTCCGTCATAAAAATTGATGTACACACCAACAATGGCCTTTTAATCACCTGTTTCGGGAAACCTGTTATGGATGTCTGTAAACAGCAGGACAATTGATGTTACTCCCTGGAGAAGTCACATCTGAGTTCCATCTGAGCTTTCCAATTTCAGTTACAGAAAGTTTATCACATTTGAGCTACTGTCTCAAATTTGTAGTCAAATCTATGGCTTGTATAATCATGGAACTTCAAAGAGTAGAAGAATCAGGGGATTTAATTAATTACTTTTATGGGTAGTTTGATACTAACAATCTGATCATCAGTTTCATTTTCTATTTGTTCCAGTGTCCCCAAAGCAAAACACTGTTGCTGTTGTCATAGGTCTGTTTCTGTTGTGTTGAGTCCCTTTATTCTGAAGAAGTCATATCAAAGGGAATATGGTAGTTGGCCATGTAAAAATTACAAATTACTAGACATCTTTAAAATTAAGATTTTTAAAAATGCCACTAGACTATGGTGATATTAAATATATGAGTAAGACAAAAGTCTAAAACCTGGAAAGAGCATGCTAATGGTATTCTACTGGCAGTTCCCTTGACATCACATCTCAACAGAAAAGCATGGAAGAGAATAATCCTACCCACACTGTTACCATGCGCTCATGTACTCATCCCTGCACTGTGTTGATTACATATGTACATTCCTTTTAATGAAACTATCCCATGGGAAGTACTAAATACTTTTAAAAAATCTATTTAATACTATTATTTTAGAAATTCTACCATTTTTGCTTCTATATTTAGTTATTCTTTTCCTTACCATATCCAAGTATTTCTTTATTCATCTGTTTTGACCTAGAGTTATAAAACTAACTGTGTTTTCAATACTCCTTAAGACTGTCATTTATGCTCAAGCACTCCTCTCTTCCTCCAGCTCTTCTACTCTGGTGCCCAGTAAAAGACAACATCCCCCATAGACACTCATTTGTTGAACTGATGACAGTGTCCATGTTCATACATTTTTTAGCTTGCAGGCCGACAACAACAGCAAGAACCTGGAAACAACCTAGATGCCCCTCAACTGAAGAATGGATTAACAACCTGGGGTACATCTACACAATGGAGTACTACTCAACAGTAAGAAAAAATGATATCCTAAAATTTGCAGGCAAATTAATGGATTTGGAGAACATCCTCCTGAGCGAGGTATCACAAACCCAGAAAGATAAACAGGGAATGTACTTACTCATTAGTGGACTCTAAACAAAAAAGCAAAAAGCAAAGCCTGTCCAAGCTGCAAACCAAACCACTGAACAGCTTGGGATCTGAAGCACCTTGAACCAGAACCTTGGAGCCCATTCCCTCCAGAGGAACACCTGAGCCAGTCTTGATGTTGGGGTGAGGAGAGCGGATCTGCCTGGAGTGGATGCTGACCTAAGCCATATTGAGACCTTGGGATCTCCTGCCCTTGCTGGGGAGGAAATAGGAGGATGTGGAGAAGAGAGAGTGACTGGAGAGCGTGGGAGGGGGATGGGAGTTTGAACGAGACACATGGATAAAAAATATGACTTTATTCATAATAAAAAACATCCTGAAGGCATCAATGGTAATAGGAGTCAATTTAATCTCTCTGCTAAACCACCAACCAGATGAGCTCTAAAACTGCTGAAAATATTCTTTGATGAAGCTAGATGACTTCAACTGTACACTATTAAGCACAGCAACTCAAATACTTTTGAAAATCAGAAACCTGCTTAAGCCGTAAGGAATTCCAACAGAGTCATTTATAAAGATGTCTACATAATAAAAAGATGGGAAATGAAGAAGATGGTTCACAAAATCTTGCAACTAGAAAAATGAAAATTCTGTATTCATCTCCAAGGAGTTATGCAGATGAAACTCAACCAGAAGAATGCAAGGCTGCATGACTGACCAGAGAATGTGGAGCTGATCAGTGTGCTGATGCTGTGGCTTTGTCTGCTCCCTTGATCCTCCTTCTTGTGTTTACTGCCTAACGTTTGCCCACAGGACCATGTGTTACCAAGTCTCACAACACAGAAGCCTAGAGAAATCCTCCTTCACTCATCCATCAATGATAGGTGGGTTCCTACCTAGTTTTAATGTAATTTGTTATACCATTTTTGGTTGATATCCCAGGGAGGGCTGCCTTTTGGGGGAGGGAGTGAGATGGAGGACTGTATCTGGGAGATAGGGACAGTATTGTGAGGAACTGAGAGGCCTGGAAGAAGGAGATGTAATATATGAAAAAAGGTTTTGCTTTTTTTTTTTAAAAAAAAAAAAAAGCAACAATTCCTTGAAAGCTTTCGAAGGGAATGTACTGGGATCTTAGTTTGGGCAGTAAAAACTTATATATTGTTAAAACATATTAAACTCTGTGAGACGGCAAACAAAATACAAACTAGTAAACAGATGATAGAATATTATTATAGGGTGAATAGGTTATTGATAGGAGCAGAAGGTAGTGGGAAAGGGAAATGGGAGAGAATCCAATATATATAGCTGTTCATGTATGAGAGTGTGAAAAAATTAATAATTAAAATATCTCAAACAATAATAGCAGCAACAAAAACATGTTTTTAAACTGGACTGTGTATATACTTTTGAAAGCAAGTTGCTTATACTGGTTTGATCAAATTCAATTGAGGTATGAATTGGCCAAAATGTTGTAAATGGTTAGAATTCAAAAATTTGGGGAAATAGTTGAATATGCAAAAAGGAAAAACATAAAAGAGGGGAAGGGGAAGGAAATAAAGGCAAAAGCCCCAATAGCTGGCTCTGTGACTGCTATAGGATCATCTATCTGGAAGAGGCAACATATTTATCTTGAGTGTGTGCATGTGTGCATGTATGGATACAGGTGTGTGCTGCTATATGTGATATGTAAACATGAACATGTGTGAGGAAGTGTGTGCTTGCATGTTGTATGTGCATGTGTGTAAATATGGTGTGTACATGTCTGTGTGTCTCTGTGTATAGTGGCCAGATGTCAAGAGCAAGAATCTTCTTTAAACATTTTACATTATATTTTTGTTGTTGTTTTGGTTTGGTTTGGTTTGGTTTGGTTTGGTTTGGTTTGATTTGGTTTTGATGCTGAATTGCCCACAAAACCTGGAGTTCAAAGACAGGCTGAACTCATTGGCCAATAAATTCAATAGACTTCTCTTTGTCTGTTTTTCAGTAATGGGTTATAGTACTGTGCTCTCATGCCTGATTCAGGTTCCTGTAGTTGTATTACTCTACTGACTGGGCCATCTTCTCTGCATGGAATAATTCAACACAACAGAACTCAATCTAATCATCTCTATGAGCAGAACATTTCTGTTTCTGCCTTTACTAGCAATGGAATTTGAGTAGAAAACAAGTTTTTTAAGCTTATTTTAGGTTTTGTAACGTAATTTTCTCATAAACTTGTTATAATTATGAAATGAAAAAACAATGTAAAACACCAGATACTCTTTATATACAAAGCTTCAGCTATGTAACTTATCTGTCCAAGTATTCAGTGACAGCATCTCATTTTAACCATTCATTTTTCCTTTAAATGTTTAAATGGACAGAGCCCTGAAGAATATCTAGAAGGCAATTAACATATGTCTAAAACTACCATGGCAACTGTAAAAGGCAGATGAAAACATGCAACTGAGACCTGTTTTAAAACAAAAGGAAGTCATTTGATGTTATCTTTTAAATGTGTTTTCTAACTTCAAATACAGAGGAAAGTATTACAAAAGGTGTTTTAAAAATATAACGTAGCATCTCTTGGAGGGAGAAATTTTTCTTCCTTTTGTACAGATCAAAGAACAGAAAATGTGTTGTTTTTTGTAAAGCCATTTGAATGTATGATCTCTGAGAAGAGAATTTCTTGCCTGCCTCTTTTATTACTAACTCAGTTAGTTACAACAGGTTTATAATTGGTAATTAAAAATAATTCTGGGTGAGTGAATATAGTAAGCCCAGACTACAGTGGTCTTGTCACAGGAACATGGACCATCTGCCTCTGAAAGTGACTATAGACATTAAAAAGAAAAGAGGTTGATAATGACAAGCCAAAAATCAGCATCTGGACCAAGCTCAATACTACTATTATCATGGTTTCTGAATCAGTGTTTAAGAACCTCTAGAACAAAGCTGCTTAAGAACTCACAATCCATGTGTACTATATACTTAATGTTTGCCTAAATGGTTATGAAATTGATAATAATTTCTTTAAACAGGATAATGTTTTCTTCTCTTTCTCTCTCCTTAATTTTTTTTTCTTCTAATTTTCTGTAGTTTTTGAGGCAGGGAAAATATAAAGCAGGCTAGCCTCCAGCTTACTGTGCAGGCCACAGTTCACTTTGAAATCTATATCCCCCTTCCTCTACCTTCCTGTGCTTATCACTATGAGTAGCTTAATAATTTTATGAATTGAATAAAATAAACCTTTTATTGTAAAGAATAAATAAAACATTTAAAGTTTATGGACATTTTCTACTGTATCATTCAATAGCCAAATGTAAATGTTAGTTTTTATTTTTGTAAAATACTAATTGAATAGAATATTACAGTTCCATTATTGGTTATTCAGACTCAGGTTAATAAGCAATCAACTAAATGGGAACAGGCCTTCTCTAATTATAATAAAATATGTTAAGTTCTCAAACATTAGGATTTTTAAATAGTGCTTCATTAGCACTGCATAAAAGCACAAGAGTTGACGATGCACCACACAGTCAGTGGGAATCTGTAGACATTGTCAGAATCTAATTATAAATTAGCTCAAAGGTTGCCAAAGTAAACAGCCCAGCCTACACAACTCTTTGCCAACTCTCTTATGAAGCATTTAGAACCAACAAGCCAAGGAATAAAAAGGAAAAAAAAAGTCTACTGAGTTTTATTTTTTTCTTGATGAAGTTCTATGAGAAGAAAAGTGATTATCTTGCTCACTATCTTACCTTTTGGTGCCCTTATCTTTTTTCTTAATCACACTTTTCTTATGTATTATGCTGTATTTATGCATTCTTAAACAGCATCTTTATTTATGACTTTTTGAATCAACAATTTTGTGATAGGAGAGGAGAGTCACTTAGCTAATTACACATGCTTGATAAGCCGCATAATAACAACCTCTGCAGATTATATATTAGCTGACAGCATGGAAATCACTGCTACTATTCTCTTCTGAAAATTAAAAAAAAAATCTTTAGCTGTTTAAAAGCACTGTTTCTGCTATATATCTTCTTAAGCATACTATATGCATTTGACTCAAACTATGGCCTTAAACTTTTAAAAGTAAAGGATCAACTCTATTTTATCCAACAAATAAGAGAAACTATATTAGACAACATAATACAAATACTACTGATGGACAGCTGATAATTGTATTACTCTTAAGTGTCTTCCATATTCTCCAATGGAAACTCTCTTCTCTGCAAAATTGCCAAAATGAAGTCTGACCTGTTTCAGCCAGATTAGAAGTGGAAAGAGAAATGGAATGCACAGCACTGGAATATTAATATGACATTTGTTGAAAGCCTGAAAATTCTACCAAGTTATGAATAAGGTCAAAATAACACTTCGAAGATTTACTGCTTTAGAAAATCATACACTCCTATGAGTGATTTACTAAATGTTATATGAAAATGAAGTGTGGCCATGCTGCATTCAGATGCGAGCTTGCAGCTGTCAGTGTCTACATTTGCTCAATCTGGCTAGAGGATGATTTGAAGGTTGATTTAATTGTAGCTTCTGAATCACGTCCTTCCCATGTTTTAAATTGTTTAACATAAATATATAAATGTTAAAGAGATTTTAAGACTGTAAATGTTTTACATAGGGAATAAAATATCTAATTTTCTTCTAGATGAGCAACTGAAAAATAAAAACAACTTTTGGGGAAAATATTACTATTACCTAGCAATGGTAATTGCCCCATAGCTGTAGCCAATTTACCCTCAGAAAGACCATAAAGTGTTCAGGAGAATCTAAGACTATATCAACATAAAAAAAAGGGTTTGGCTAAACTAACCATTTTGAGGAAGGACACACATATGTACATATTCAGAAAGCATTCAGAGACCAAAACAGACCAGTTTTTAAGGCAGCGCTGTTTGGGTTCCCTAGGCAGCATAAAAGTAAGGTATCTTTTTTCTTTATAAAAGCAAAGCGTAGGCAGAAATTACATTTGTACAGGCACTGTCCATAGGAGAACACAGGTGCCACAGTGAATTTTCTAGTATTGTCTGCTCAATTTGTGCTCTCCTGACCCATCACCTAACACTAACTCCCCAGCAACAGCAAGTCATTCTTTGGGAGAATATCTGGTTCTTCCTCTGTAAACTTTTACATTGTTTTCATTTTCACTTTTATACATACCTCCTTTTCTACATATTTTCTTGCCGGGTTTTCTGGCACATTCCTTGGATATTCTTTTTACTGAAAAATGAATAGAAGACTAGAAAATAACATGGCGCTCCATCACAGACCGCCGGAACATGCAACACCACTATCTAACTCAGTACACTCCTATTTCACTGAGTGTAAAAGAGCCCCAATTCGCTGAGCCTGCACATGCAATGAGGAAACGCTGATGCATCTTCTCAGAGTCATTTGGTAGGAAATGGAAATTAGGAGCCCATTTCTACCTAAATATACGTGCTGTGGAGGAAAGAAAATGAGTAGACACAGTGAAAAAATAAGAACAGATACACTGACACACAAAAACAAAAAGAGCAGCATGCAAGCATGTAAAATATGTCTACATGCCAACAGGAAAAGCCATGCATACTACCAGTACACATGAATTAATATTATTCAAACTTAGAATAGAGAATAAGCATATCTCCCTGTGTTCCTGCAATTAACTCACCATCTTCAGTTGGGACATAGATGTTTAAGTATAAGCAGTCCTCACTCTGGTCTTGAACGTATGATGAAACCACATCCAAATTATTAGTAAACCACACAGGAAGCATAACTTCAGGCAATCTGCCATCAATGATATTCTGGGGACAAACAGGAGCAAACTGAGTGGCATTCCGGATATCAGACCAGGGGGATGGTGGTTCTGGAGGCTGGAAACGGTGTTCGCCTGTTGGTGGAGCAGCATATGGAACTCCAAGAAACTGAATGACAGGCCCCAAAATTTCATTATTGAGTTCTTTCTTAATCCCTCTTATCTTGCCAAAGTTAGTAGTAACCAATGGGTCTACATCATCCAGTTTTTGAGAGAGCACATGGACAGTCTGTAGCAAACATCCCAACAAACAGAGAGTGAAAGGGGCACCCAATCCTCTGTGTACCACACAAGCCATCATGGCCCTCCAAACATAATTTGGCCATATGCATCTTGGAAGTGCCATGGTCCCACATTAGTTGTCTAGTTATCTGGTACAGTGAGGCAAATATATTTGTATCCACTGGAAAAAGATGAAATGATGGTAGAATGCACCTCCAGCTTCTCAAATGTCAGCTTGTTACGAAAAGCTCAGAGGACTCTTCATGCAGCAAGTAGCTCCCATTGATTTCACACAGATGGAAGCAGCATCTTCAATCATCACTATTCAGCAGACCATCTCCTATTGACCATTCTGTTTTCCATAATAGCAATGTGGCGAGAGTAGCCATTGACTATAGATTTCTCTCGTATAAATCAAACCCAGTTAACTGCGGGTCTATATCCTAAAGAAAAAAAAATAAAAATAAATCATTAATAAGAACAAGTTATCAGACATGGTGATAACTAGATGTTTTACAAGGTATAGGAATACATTAAGAGTGGCTAGAGTTGGGTAAGTTGAACACTACAAAGAGAGAAATAATGGCTTCACTAAAGGAAATGACTTACAACTAAAGGTGAAATAATTGATTATTAGATTATTGAGCAACTTGCCTGCTGACCTTGCATGTACTTACATAGGAACAGGCTTTGTCAAGTACACAGTTTGGGAAGCACTGTATGCTACAGTGTTTTGTTTTGTTTTGTTTTGTTTTTTTCAGCACTGCAGGTTATATTTGTAAATTTCCTCTTTATAAATACTTTAATAATTTCAAGTAACTAGAGAACTGATACAAAAACCTACTCAGAATTAGAATGCCATAAGCAGAAAACCTTTGTTAGTGTGTAATAGAGAATTAACTTACAGAAATGATTGTATGTATTGACAATAAATAAAAAGAAGTACTCAAACCCATATTTGTAATGTTCTCAAAACTAATGTATTTAGATCCTGCTTCCTAATAATTCCAGGTTCCTTGCTATTTCTCAAAAGTTTTCAGGATAAATCATTTACAGAAACTTACTTTAAATTCAAGGTCAAAAATTTAGCTTGGAAGGTACTATGAGACAGCAAATGCAGAAGAAAGTGGCATTTTTTTTCCAACCAAAGATATTTTCCCATAACTATATGTTTCAGTTCACAATAGATTTACAATGTGTAAATGAATTTCTGAGTCAAAGTCAATATGTTTTAAATTACAAATTTTGTTCTCACTCTCTGTGAGAGATCAAAGGAAGAATACAAAAAAAGAGCACAGTAATTTAAAAGAACAATCATACCTAATTGTGGCATCTTGCATATTAACACTCATCAAACATCTCATGCTGTTTATTCAGTGTGATTGAAAATGCATCTGAACAAGCTGCAATACCCAGCGCAATGCAATCCGCAGGCTCATCTTGCACCAACTGTCAAAGAGTAAGCGGCTCAGGGAGCCTTGTCTTTTTGTGTGGAAGTTCTTTAAAGTGCTTACTTTGGAAATAATAGTGTTGATTTGTATTAGAGATGGTTCTATTCTGTGATATTATGGGAAGATTTTTGAAGAAGTGTTGGTCTGGCCATGACACTGCCTTGACTTTGTGTGACTTTAAAGGACACTACAAAACTATATCTGCCAGGATACTTTGTTCTGGAGCTGATGTTGTTTGTGTACCGAACAATTCATCACTGAGAAAATCAAAAGATAAATGTCTTCCTTCAAGAGTACTACAGTCTCTGTTAATTGTCATGTGAGCTGAGACCTTCCTCCTCCCGATGTCTCTTTCTTGCATTGACAGGAGTTTTAGCTCCACAAGCTCATGTCTGTTAAATATGTATTACCTCCATGCATGCTTTGCATCATGGTAGGACACAGTGGGTCTGAGTCTGGTTTGCCTTTTACTGTTAAAAGGTCTCCTTTTAACACCTAAGGTAGAGAGAGACCCTGAAGGGGAGCACTGGAAAGGCTGATTCAACCTTTTTACTCATGTTGTTTTCAATTACAGTGATTCCAGACATCCTTATTCACATGATAGGCATCTCATTAATATGCTAACATTCTTGTTTGGTTATTAAAAAAGAATGCTCCCCTTTGCACTTACAAGTTTTTAACTCCCTTAATTGTGTTGAGATAAAACTGACTCCTGGTTCCTGTAGAGATACAGTTTTCATAGAATTCTGCATAGCACAATGAACTTCCTAATTTTCCTGAGTTTTGTTCTAGTGGTTACCAAAATATTCTATGGTGTGTGTAAATTCTGGAGAATTGTAGTACTACTGCTCCAAAATTATTTTCTAGACATCATTATTTTAATAACTATCTATTAGGTCAATTTTTTTTTAAAAAAAAGCTTGTTTATATTAATGATATCTTTAAAAGTAACATGATTTTGAAAGATATTTTTTGACATTTTCCCATTTATTAATGCTTCTGGTACAAACTATTACGTTTAATGCATTTACATTCTATTCAGACAATCCTATGAAAATAGACTCAGGTCACAGAAAATACAGGTTCCAAAAGGTTAAATATACTGACCAGGGCCTCTGCTTAGCAATAGCAGAGCCAGAATCCATGGCCATTTCATCCAAAGGGAATCCTTCTAAACATTGCTATTGTACAGTCTTCAATGTATAACTATTTATGAAAGTCCTTTGAGGGCTCTAGGACAGCACAGGAGGTAAAATGCACACCATGCAAACATCTAAATCCACAATTGCAGACCCAGCACTCTAAACATGTGCACAGAGGCACACACCATAACTTCAAGGATAGAGAAACAGAAACAGAGTCCTTAGAGTTCAATGGATAGTTAGACAAGCTAACTTAATGAGCTCCAGGTTTAAGAAAAGATTTTGTCTCAAAATAAATAAATAAATAAATAGATAGATAGATATAGAGAGCAACTAAGGAAGACACAAAACATCCTCCATATGCATGAGTATGCATTGCACCCTCACTAAAACATGCACAATTAAGTTTGTACAAATCTCTCTCTCTCTCTCTCTCTCTCTCTCTCTCTCTCTCTCTCTCTCTCTCTCTTCTCTTCTCTTCTCTTCTCTCTCTGTTGCTCTCTCTCTATGTCTCTGTCTCTCACACACACATACACATGGAAATAAAATTCCTTATGATCCTATCTATAGTATTTGAACTTGAATTACAAAATTGTTTCTTGTATTTTCTTTTTGTTTATTTATTTTTTTATTTAAACAAAAAAATTTCTCATATATACCTGTGCTTGGCCTCCCTTCCCTCTTCCCAATTACTTCCAGTCCACCTTCAGCCTCCCCCTACTCCATCCCCTCATGCCCTCCCCCAAAAAGGGCAAGAAGTCCTAAGGTGGGTCAACTCAGTCTGGTGCATCCACTCCAGGCACATCCAATTTCCTCATCCCAATATCAAGACTGGGTTAGGCACTCCTCTGAAGTGAATAGGATTCAAGGTGCCAGTCCATGCACAGGAACACAGTCTGATCCCAGCCCTTGAGGCTCTACATACTGCCCATGCCCATTGACAGCTGCCTACCCTTGGAAAGCCTAGCTTCTTTTCCAGATTGTTCCCCAGTGGCTGTTCTTGATTCAGTGAGCTCCCAGAGCCCCAGCCAGCCACCTCTTTGGTACTGCTCATAATCCCTACCTCCTCGCTCATACAGACTCTCTTCACTATCTCTCTAGCTAGACCAGGAGCTCATTCTGAGCTCAGCCATAGATCTCTGTCTTCGACTGCATTGGTTGGAGACCTAGCTAGGGACAGTCTGTGAGTTCTGGAAGATTTTCCTAGCCCTTGGCCTCTTTCCAACCCCATAATGGCTTCCTCTATCAAGATATCCATTTCCTTTTTTCTTCCTTTTTATTGTTCCTCTCACTCAACCATCTTCTTCTCTCATCATTTGTTCCTACCTCTTCTTGGTTGCTACCTGTTTTGATCCCAATATGCTAAGGAGATCTCTGTTTTCTCTTCCTAGGGGAATCCCTGGATGTCTCTCTCCAGTTCCTTCTGATATCAAGCTGTTCAGGGGTTGTGGTATACACATTCAAACCACAAAGGCATTAGCTCAGCTATGTTCATAGCAGCATTATTAGTAATAGAAAAACCTGTATGTTCTTTCAAAATATGGAGTATAGTAACTGCTCAAAAAACTTTATGGAAACAAATTTTAAATGGTTTAACTTATTCTTACTAAAACACTAGTTTATTTTTGTGGTATTTTTTTAATCAATATTACTTTACATTAAATACAGCAACACATTTAATTATGCACAATTGTGGTGATCTTTTTTTTTTTTTTTTTTTGCTTTTGTTCAAGGTTTACTGTGACAATAGGCAGAAAATTAAGACAAATAAAGCACTTGTGACAATGGGGAAGAATATTTCATTTTGAGGATTTAGGGTAATAGAAAAACTGTGAAATATCATTACAGATAACTATGTGACAAATCATGTGAAAATACAGGCATTGAGTTGTAATGGTACATACATTTTTGTTCTTTTAAAAAATCATTTATGTGTTAGCCAATCCTTTTGATTTTTATTTAGCTTAGTGTCCTCATTAATCTTTTTATGAAGATATTTACATACAAAGAGGATGTAACCTTTACTGTACCTTACAGCCAAGTTGGTAATGTACCTTGAGATCACTTGGCCTGATATCCTGCTGAGTACTCAACCTGCTTGTTTAACTCACCTTCCCCCCCTCCCCTGCCATTGGCAAGCATTTTATTTATTTTATTTTATTATTTTTAACAAAGAAGTCACACTTTCTATGTTTGTATGTCCTTATTCAAGGTCCCTTCCCCCTCCCACCACATCAGGTCATTCTCTCTTCTCCACAACTCCCTATCCTTTAACAAAACAATACATTAGCCAACCTTACTTGCCATGGATTTTACACACAATCAGTTTTTACAATTTTAGGCAATGCATAGCTTTATTCTTCAGTTATGCATTATTCTATGCCTCTGATCCAAAGAGCATATGTATGTATGCTATAATAATCATTTGGTGAGAATATAAACAGTTTAAAAGGGGTCTTATGCAACAAATATCTGCCATACAAGATGCAAATGACATAAGCTGTTGCTTCATAATTGGTCTTTTTGCAATAAATCCCCTGTAAAAGTCTTAAAATTTCCTAGCATTATCTCCTATTTCTACCCCATGTAATGTTTTCTGTGCTCTTCATAATTCCAGAGCAATGTCCTTCACTAGAGACAAGATGCCACACAAAACTTAGAAACATTTTTGATACATATCAGAAACAGGCTAAGGGCAAGCCAGAAGCCACAGACTACAGACAGATAGATGGCATAGTAGAAAAGGGGAGAATTCAAACCTGGGCTTGCTTTTGGTAAAATTATGTTTTCAAAGTGCTGAATTTTCTTTCCTTAATGCAATACCAACAAAATCTGGTGCCCCCAAGGTTATCTTTAATGTGTTTTACTGACAGATACAATCAGGTTTAAAATGATGTGTGTAATGACTTGATTTCTTATTGTGATGGGCTGAATGAGAATATCCCCCATAGACTCCAGTGCTCAGTTGATACTGTCTCGTGGGAATTACTGAGATGTAACCTCCTTAGGAAGCATGTAACAGGGTGGGCTTTTGGAGTTCATGGCCTCACCCTACTTCTAGTTCAAGATCTCTGTTTAGCTTTTACTATTGAGTATGTGATATCCTGGCTTCCATTTAGGTCTTCTTGATACTGTTTGTGTCTCTCCTGTACTCACGGACTCACCCTCTGAAACTGTAACCCTTAAATAAACTCTTCAGTTATTACAGTGACTAATACACTTATTAACAATAAGAAACCATTCAAATTAATGATAGAGCAAATGTCTAACAGCGGATGCATAAAGGCATAAAATAATCAGAAATTGAAATTTCATATGACCATGAAAAATAAAAGATCTAAAATATCAATGTAGACAGTACTTAGAGGGTTTTAAAATTAAATTTCAAATGAGTAGAAAAAAACAAAAATTATTAAAAAGATTTAAATATGCAAAACAATTTTGTTTATTACTAACAAATGTTTAAATATGTTGTAGCAGATAAGTTGTCAACACTGAATAATAGGGAGAAGAAATGCAATTATTTCCGGTAATTAAATATTTAAAATCTAAGATGGATAACTTGTGGTGAGGTTTTAAAAGACCAATGATTAATTGCAGCAAATTTTACAAATTATTAGTACCTAAAAATGTTGGCTAATACTCACATACATGGAAAATGTCTACATTGTGAATTCTCTATAGCGTCCTCATATTTTGAACAGTTTAAAATAGCATTCAACAAAACATCCTAAATGCTAATACAGTGTGTTACATTCATTTTTCACTAAAAATCTGGTTCCTCACCAAATTATTTCTTGGTAACCCAGGTTCAAAACAAACTACAATTTTTGATACATTAGAAAATAATAATGTCCATATACTATTTCATCCATTCTACAAATATTTATTGAAAATTTACAGTGTGCAAGCTAATGTGCTAAGTGCTACAGAGAACTTTAAGAAATATCTGCAGATTGCTTCAAAGGAGCCTGTAGTATTATAAGGAAGTGAGTCACATTAAAAAAAAATAAGCTCTAATACAGATTATTATGTGATAGATGAGCAGAGAGTTGGCTCAGTGTGAAAGGCTCTTGCTGCTAGCTTGATAATCTAAGTGTTTGAGATCTCAGGGATTCAGACATTGAAAGAATTTAACTGACTTCCATTGGTTGTTCTCTGATCTCTAGATTCATACAAGTAAATAAATGTAAATATTTTTGATATGTGCTCTGTGAATACATCACAGATGCTGGAAGGTGTTCAGCATAAACAGACCTCTATCATTGCAATGGCTCAGTACCTATTTATTATCTACCTTGCTTTAAAAAAATGTTTGCATCTATTTGTTATTATGCCTCCAAAGTTTCATCTACTGAATTTCTACAGATTTCATATTAATACCTTTAGCATGTTTATATCTATTCTAATATCTACATAATAATAGTTTTTATATAGGTAAATCCCAGTTGAAGTGGATTATCAAGAGGGTTATGACATAGATCCTTGTAGGCCTGATGAAGACCCTTAGCCAGGACAGTCGGACATTGGAGATTATTTAGATTTCAGAACATCTATGTATCTATGTATCTACAAAGTCAACATTACTTCTTACTTAGTAAACACAGACAAACACATTGTTACTATATCTTAGTAAATGTGTGCTGTGGTCTGTGCATGAGTATGCTCACAGGTATATATATATTTATTTATATATATATATATATTTATATATATATATATATATATGTCATGTGAATTTATGATTACAATCTTGAACTCTTTTAATGGCTCATTCTAGCTGATTCTATTTTTAACAGCACAAGAAAAAAACAAGATCCATAAGTGGTAAATGCCTAAGGCCTATCTACCAGGTATCAGAGTGGCCATTCAGACCCCTTCTAGCCCCTTGCTCTGTACAGCATGGCCTCAACCTCCTCTACTTCTCTGTTTATCAGCTGAATAAGGAAGGCACAGATGAACTTTGTTTGACCCCTTGGAAACATGTATAGACAAATTTTAACTCCTGGCTGTTCCACTGATGTCTATAGAGATTTGATTTTAGCTTTTCTGAAAAAAAAGTATTGAAAAGCAAATATGCAAACATGGAGATCAGAAATAATGAGAATCAATTTTATTAACCAAACAAAAATATTGATTTTTATCTATGAGTTGGCCCAGAGCAATCTATCAACACTTAGTAATAGTAAATAACAGTAATAAATGATAATTTAAGCAAAGTTTAATTAATTTGATAAGAAATGTTTCAGCCAATGATCAAATTTAGCTACATGGCAGAAAAGTGCCTGTGGGACAAGATAACTGAGAGTGAAGCCCAACACCAGCAGACTTTGGCTTTATGTGATCCAATGGTCGTGGCACAGATATGGAGATAACACAAATGAGCCTTTGCAGAAGAACACTGAAACCATAGAATAAACAGCTCCATAATGTATCTCCTTTCCTGCTTTGTGTACCATGTTCTATGCCTGTAATAAAAGCATTCAGTGATCACAGTTGAATCATTTTTTTTTCAACTAAATAATTAAAGTAAGTAGCAGCTAACCACTTCTCATGATAAATAATTAAAAACATTGCTAATGCCAAAGTCTGAATGATTTTGGCATGAAAAAACAAGACAGGTCCACCTCCAGCCAGTGGGCATTGAGAACTCATAATTCCAGGGGCCTGAGAATGAGCCCTCAAGAATGAATATGAATGGATGCAAGACAGGGAGCATACTCCAGTTAAATTAATAATCAATTTTTCATGGGTGCTTTGAGGCTCATGTATCTTGGGAACAGCTCAGATTCTCAGGAAGAAAGGTCAATCTGCACTTCTGAAGGATCTTTCTGACCCCAAATGTCCACAAATGAATTTATGGAAGGAAGTTTATTGGGATTCCATCACTTCCTTTTGGGGAGGTTCTCATGAGATATCTCAATAAACTTCATTCAGATAATCTTCTCTCTCAAAGTCTTGACCCCCACTTGCACACAAGTAAACAGAGAAAGCCTATCATGGGGCTGAAGGAGAAATTATTTCTCCTGTTGGGAGGCCACACTTTAGTTTGACCAGAACTCAGAGAATGAAAACTGTATGTAGTTGGCAAGGCATGCTGGAGCTAAATCACACAAGCCTTTCATTAGGAAACTAAACTGTTTAGATTTTATTTAGATTCATCAACAAGTGACAAAAAACCATTGTACTCTATCAAGGGAGGAATATTATCAACCTTACTCACAGAAAATTAAACAGTCTGGCTTGTGGAGTGGGAATGGCTGAAGTAAGATGTGTGCATTCCACCTCAAGACTATTATATAGAAAAAGGAAGGTGAATGCTTTTGAAATAGAAAACTAGAAAAAAATGAAAGTCAACTTCACTACACACATTTGATTCAAACCCAGCATCTTCATATGGTTGGTAGAACATGAAGAATAGAATTTTCCTTCATAAGGTATGAATGTTAGTATTTGTTAGGAGTGTCACTTTGAACTTATTGCTAAATGTCAACATGAGAATGCATTAGATCTTACATAGTAAATAAACTTATTTATCTTTTAGCAAGTTATAGTTACAATAGCCTTTGCCAAATAGACTACTAGGTAAATTCATCACACAAAAAATATAGATTTAAAGAAATAATAGTAATCACAAAACAATTAAAAAACAAAGTCATTAAATAAAGCTTTTTCTTTTATTACAAGATCTTTTTCAGCTACATAACACGATTAAAATCAACAAGTAACTAGTTAGAGATAATAACAGAAAAAATAGAAAAGTACAAGATATATAACTTTGTAAGAAATTTATGTCTATTCTATTATCTGTATGCTATGCCCTGAGAATCCTTGTGCCTTAAAATATTGATAACTGATGACCTAATAGATTTGTAAGCCTTCAAAAATACTGGGTTTGTCTCTTTTACCTTGTTAATTCCAGTTGTTTCAGTCCAGTGATGAACACATTCATATGGAGGCAAATGTATATATTTTAAACATCTGAGGATTTGCCTCTCAAAATATAAAAATTGTACCATCAAAAAGATGTGAGAATCACAGTCTTGAATGTATCAGTTGGAGCAAAAAGAAAAAAATAACAAGTTTTCATTCATATTAAGTTTCAACTATCATCCAGTATTCTCTAACACTGACATGAATAATGAGTATGAAAGACCAGCAAACAACCTCCTTAACCCTGCTCAAAACATATGTACCCGCACCAACACCACCAAACAACCTCATGAACCCTGCTCAAAACATATATGTCCATGCCATTTAGACCTCACAACAGTTTTATACACAAAGTATCCTTATTTGAGATGAATAAATTGAGACTTTGTTGGCTAAATATCATGTGCAAAGCCCCAAATGCAAGAAAAGATGGAAGGTACAATCACAGGACTGCCCAACTCCAAACATATGTCTAAATGGGTTTGATACAGAATGATCAGCTGTGCACCCTAGTGAGACCAATTCAGTGCAGCCATATGCTCACTGCGACCAAACACTTGAGGAGCGTGGAGCACATAAGATACCAACAGGAGGGAAATAGAAAAAGCTGGGTATTGGCATGCTGGGGTTAATTAATAGGCATAATCTTGAGTGGGTACAAGCAGTATGGTATTGGAACCTTATCCAGAAGCAATTTAGGGCTGGTGGCAGAAAGAAGATGATGAAGTGGAGGCTGGGGTCAGGAAATTAAAGAATGCTAGAATTATAAGGATTAACAATGACAAAAAAACTAATTCTGGTGTTATGAAATTACCTACTTCAGAGTGTAGAAGAAGATAGTACCAGAAAGCTTTAAAGAGGAAAATTAAGATTGCTTTAGAACCATCATTTTAAAAAGGTATATTCTGAGATGTTAATGTCAAACTCGCACTCCTTACATACAAATTTAATGGATGCTGGGTTGACGCTGTGGCCATATAAAGGTGTGGATATTAAACAGATGTAAGGGAGGTGCAATGCTATAATACCGGCTTTGCAAAATGGAAAGAGGAGCTTCAGCAGTCCAAAGTCACTCTTGAGTACACAATTAATATTGTGTTGGGGGTCACTGATACAGGAGCATGTACCTTCTTCACCACTAAGCAAAGAACTCAATCTTCTATATTACCACAAACTAGAGATTATTACCATATTTTCATAAGAGATTCATAAATACAAATCAGAACCACAAAGTCAATGGAACAACATTCTTTATTAAGACAAGAGCATAGTGAGCTGGAGCCTCTGGAGGACACACTTGTGAAGGTTAACAGAGGGATAACTCCACTTTCCTCTCTGTTTCACTTGGAGCTTCCTTCTGGGAGAAGGAGGAGGGTGGTAGGCCCATTCATTTTTGTAGAGTTACAGTCCCTCTCTTTTTCTCTGCAGAAGTATTTTCTGGGCTGTTTCCAGTTCCATGTCCCTCTTCAGTGATAATAAAACAATGGAGAAAACCAGAGGTTGAGAAAAGGTGAACAAGAGTTGACGATATCCTGAGAAACAACCAACAAGGTATCTTAAAGACTAAACAAATTCTGCCTCTAAGTCCACACAAAGCAAAGTTTAGATCAGACAGCAAACCTTCTATGAATACATGGTATGAAGGAATCATCTCACAGTGGGAGGAATGCAGAGGACCTTGGGTTCAGCTAGTCCACTAAGATCCTCCCTGGAGAATTCTCTCCCCATCATTGTTTGGCTGGAGGCCCTCTAGCTAGCAGCTCTGAAGTCCTGGCCAGCAGATTGATTCTCTCTTCCTTGATCTTTCCAGCCATAAGAAGAACTCCTTCTACTCAACTGTCAAAGTATTTCTCATCTTCTTGGAACTGATCCTATTGTACATTTTGTCAAAGTAATAGGTCCCCTCCGTTTCTGTTTTCAGCTTTACATTTAGTGAATACACAGTGCAGAGCAAAGAAACCCAGGAACGTCAGGCTTTGCAAGGAAGCTGGAGTGTAATTGGAAAGGCTAGGCATTCTGTAAGGCCAGTTATGCTGATGAAGACTTAGTTACCAATGATCAGAAGATAGCTGAGGGTCTGGAGGAGGAGGACCTGAATTCTGAAGGATGACTACCAAGTAGCAGTTTAAGGTCAAGGTGTACAATGTGTCAGACAGAGGCAACTGGGCCTGAAGTCGTTGCCACAGAGACTGAGGCTTCCCAACACAAGCAGAGGGAAAGTAAAAGGGAGTGCTCCAGACTGCAAAGAAGAAGAACATTAACAGTGTAATAGTCTGTAGGCAGTGTTGGGGGTTAAAGTATTATCTCGATACATATGTGCATATAAATATATGTATATACTGACAAGTTTGAAAGAGACCATAAATTGGAAAGACTAAGGATGACTATACGGGAGGTCTTTGAGGGAGTAAAGGAAAGGGGTGGATGATGTATTTATCTTATTGTCAAAAAAAAATAAAATAAATGATTTATAAAATTCTTATGTTGAGTAAAATAGAATAATTATAATCACAGAAATAGCATGATGGTAAGACTAGCCTTACTCTTTGAGAATAGAGGCCACATTTTTCACATTCCTGGTTTAAAATAACCAGATAGGGTCCTGGAAGACTTCAGAAAATATTTCTTGAGTGAAGTACCCCTTCACTCATTCTACTGTTTTCCATCATTTAATACAATCCTCCTTTTGTTTGTGAGTTTGAGATACTTGATCTCTCTAAAGGCTTTAGCTTATAGATATTCATGTTAAATGGGATAAAACAGACTAGATAGAAATATGTTGAAGTTCCATGAAAGTGCCTCCTTATTCAGCAGAAGAACATATAGACTGCTAGACAGATGAAGAATTACTGTTCAGCAAGATAAGGGTTTGAGAAGCCACAACAGCTTTTCTGACAGCATGAAGGGCAGGAGATGGACACAGCATCATTATGTTTTTTCTTTATTGCATAGCTGGACACTTTTACAACAAACACCTGTGCACTGATGGCTAATACTGGAGAGCATAGTATCTTTCTGTTCATTTTTTTATGGGGGATGGAGAAAGGCACTTATCATAAACTGTGTAATATAAGTTTTACTTTCTATTTATCTTCATACAGAATAAGGTAGTATATCAATTATTCACTTAAAATCTAGAATCTGTTTAGGGATCCTGACTTCAAAATGAACAGAAAGGTGAATGGGGTGAAGGGACAGGCATAGATGAGACAGAAGGTTCTCAAAAGGTCAGGGGCATATGTAAAGTACTGCAGGACATGATTTTCAAACCAATGGGTGACCCTGTGATCTCCCAGAAGAGAATGAATAACCACTTAGAAGCTCAGAGAAGACAGCCAGGTGGAGCTGATTGCTTCCCATGATATTAAATTGATGCTTTTGTCTGCATGGGCCACCCATAGGTCACAAGTCATTGCTTGTAGAAGCAACTTAATTATTCTTGCCAGTACCTTATAGGGAGACTAGCACAACTAAAGCAGCATGCCATTTCCCATTCTCTATTAATGCTTCTTTTAGTTCTAGTGAGTGCCCAGTGCCTGAGAAAAATTTAAAAAAAAAATCACTCTTTTGGTGCCCTGTTTAACTAACATTTCTTTAAAAAAGAATCCCTTGTTTCCAGAGAATGGCCACCAATTTGGCAGAGCAAATGTGCTGTGAAGTTGCCAGTGTAGTTCTATGTCAACTGTGTCCACCGTGACCCCCTCAGAGGATGATTAGCAGAGTGAGTGAAGTTAATCTTCAGTGCCCATTCACTCCTTATCTTCTGCTGGAGATGGCAAACACTATCACACTATTGTTTAAGGAGCAACTGTCTAGAGAGTTGAGTTGAGACCACAAACTTGTTTCATACAAGACACCAAACACCAATCATGGCTTCCTGCAACCTCTGATCTTTCATGAAGCTCAAACAGTGGCTCAAATGACAAAAATTTTATACTAGCAATCTTTCTCATATACAGACATGTTTTCTTTAATATTATAACATCATTTAAACTTATTGATTACAAGATTCAAAACAGCATTTAGTCCATGGGCCACTTGAATAACACATTAATAAATACAATATAAACAACAATTTAATATACTCATAGGCATAAAGAATTATAATGTACCTTTCAATAAGGTATAAGAGAGGAAATGATTCTATAGCATTAGTAATTCTTAAATCTTAAAACAAGCTATATGGGATTGTCATTAAAACTTGAGTATTACTTTAAATTTTCTGTAACTTCAAGTAACAACTGTTTTATGGTTTAAAAAAGTAATTAGACTAAGTATCAGTTTAAACAGGGGCACATCCCTCACTGCTGAAATATTGGCTATATTGATCAATTCATAGAAAGAGAAGTAAGTGTCTCCAGTGGTATATCCACCAATAAATCCACCAGGCCTTGGTGGATGTGTCTAATCCAATGGTCAAATAAATGGCCTTCTTTAAAGTAAATGGGCCCTAAAACTAAACCAGAAGTCACAGATCTGAGAAAGGGGCAGATAGGAAGAGGGCTATTGATAGACGGAAGAGGCAGATGTGGGAAGGGTGAAATAAACAGAATATGTGGGTTCACATATGAAGCTGTCAAAGCAAAAGAAATGATATATTTTAAAAGACTACTTCTTAATTACTTGTTATTAGAAATGATTTCTTATTAAAATGTTAATTGAACCAATGCAATTAAAGAACTCTGGCCCGATCTAAAATTTAACTTAAAATAATATTTTATAAAATAACTAACAAAAGCAAAATGGGACAGACTAGTGAGTGAAATGACTTACCAATGGAAATTTATGGAGGCTAAAATAATGTTAATTGTATACTGAGCTAAAGTCAAATGATCTTAAGGGATGACAAAAAACTTAACAAAACAAGCAGGTAAACAAAATCACCATATGTCATATATATGCATAAAATTATTTTTAAAGCTGCAAGTTTTATTTTTAAAATGGTCTATAGTTAGTAGAGAGCTCTACACGCTGGGAAGAGGCACATCATTTTGTCATTGTGAAGGTTGTGGACACTGATATTATGGGGTCACTTGAATATGTAAAGGAGTTTCAGGCCAGGTGTTACTATTAAAGACTACAGCTCTAAATCTTAAGAGAACTTTGGCATCTGCAGAACATGTGCATTAGTACGGTTGGCACAATTGAAGAAGTCATGAAACTGGTGATGTTTTTACTCATAAGAAAAGGATAGATAACATTGTCACCTGTGTGTAAAGTTTTGGACAGCTACATAATACAGATTTAAATCAAAAATGACAGATGCACTGACTCGAAACATAATGGCTGCTGCAGTGAACCTGTATGCCTTTTAGGTTAACTGTTGAGAGGCTTAGGTATTGCTTTCTGATGCAGAAAGTATGTCAAGCTGCTGGTCAATGTTATAGCAGGAAACAGTGGCTGTTGTTCATTACTTTCCGAGAATGGCTTGTTTTCCTACAGGGAATCCTTGGACTACTGAGGACCACAACTTGACTTTTATTAAGTTGATATTCCCTGATTCCGGGCATGACCTTGTCGAATTTTCAAACACAGTGAATGTTTCCTAGGCCAGTATGAAATAACAAACCATGATTTTGAAAAAAGAAAATGTTAATTTACCTTTAAATTGTACATTTAACATTTTTCCTGAAAATCTAAAAATAAATTAATTGCCCGGAATAACAAAAATGGGAGTGTTCATGTTGTATATAATATATAATGAAAATCCATATGAAAGAGAAATCATTATAGCAGTTGAGTGTTTTCCAAAGTACATAATGAGGTCCACTAACAAACTTCTTTACTTCTAGAATGTATCTGTCCTTTAGGTAAAAGCAAATGCAAGAAAGCTGCATTTAAAGAAACGGTTGTCCAGTATTCCATATACTCTGCAACATTTGTTGCTTGCCCCTAACTTACTATCACCAATGAATAAATCTATATGGACCAATAAAATATAAATAAATGTAATAAACATCTTTGTTTTCTAAACTGCACAAAGTTAACTGAGTTATGGGAACAGATGGATTGTGAGATGAGCAGTTTGTCAGCACTACCTACAACACCCTGAAAGGAAGGCAGGAATCTGGATCTGCTTGTTGACATTTTCATCATCAGAGAAGTATAGTCTAGAAAAAGTCATTGTGTGGCCTTGCAGAAAGGAATTAGTACCCAGTTAAAACAAAATAAATTAAAAAACACAAGGGAAAAAGAAAGTCCAGAGTCTGTTTATGTAGGCCACCTCCTCCTCAGCAAGGGGCCTGCCCTGGGGAATGCTTGATTTGGGAGGCATTTGAAAAGAGAAAATATGATAATTTGAGATAAAATTATAATATATATATAATTTTAAAAGCCAATGCACACAAGAATGAATTCATATTATGTACAAAAAGTTTGGCTGATGCATATATGAAATACTAATGTTGCCATACAAACCAGGGAAAGTAAAAATATTTTTTAAAAACGATATATATTTTGCAAGTTTCACAAAACTTCAGGATTCAAAGCTAAGTCCTACTGTGCCAGCTTCATTTGGGTGGTGTAGTCTCAGACTGAACTTTATTTTCTGTGATGTATTACTGTGCTTCTTTACACCTCTAGCACTAACTTCACTTGCTTCTGTTTCAAAGTAAATTTCATGCTTAACTTGCTTTTCTTAATTAAACTTCATGTAACAGTTCCTAATATGTGTGTTATTAAAACCCATTAGACCCATTCACACTTGCCTATCATATTTGGCTACACATTCATAGATTGAAGTGCTTCATATATAGAAAGAAAATTAAAAAACAAATACAGAGACTTGAACGTTTCATGAGTGTCAGGATGAGAGAGTGCCTGCAAGGCTCATAAGCTTTCACACAAAAGAGGCATTCTTGCTGACTCTCAGATGCTGACACATCCCTGATCTATAAACCCTGCCTTAATGGTAGTAGTAAAGTGCCCTCTCATTGAATAGAATTCCTCTCTTCCTTGCAATGGAAATAGGCACAGAAGAGATTATATTTACTGCTATAAAAAAAGAATTCATATATCCCCCCAAAGTTCAATGTCTAATAATTTCAAATGCCTAGTGTGATTTATAAGTTTTCTCTGACTTCAGTTAAGCTTTGACTTGGCATATGTTTTCTCCCCAACAGATATGCTACCAAAAGGGAATATGAATTTCTCTTTACCTTTCTATTTTTCTTCTTTCTTTCTTTATTCTGTTTTTCTTTTTGTAAAGAATGCTAAAGATATCTCATATTTTTCATAGCACTATAACAATAATAATTAGTCAACATGGTTTTGTCCCTATCAGACCAAGAACACCTAAAACTATATTTTGCTACTAAAGAACCCTTTCTGGGGAGAGCTTCCAATGTTGCTATCTCAGGGCCCTTACATACTGGCTATACCAAGATGTTACTAATTACCCTTTTGGAAGTAATTAAAAGTATATTCTAGGTTTGTTCAGGTGTTTATTACTTCCATCTTTACTTTTCTGGGCTTTGCGAATTTTAAAGATTAAACATTAAAATTTCAAATTCATGGAAAGGTAGGCTTTTGATTGCAGATTCCAACAAAGCAAAAGAGAAGTTTGCAGTACAGATCATGTCTGTTAAATTTTGACAACACAGAAGTTCCTCTTTCATTGAACTTCCCCTGACCAGCTGGTAGACTTTCATGAGGGGTTAGATGATGACAGTAAACTGAATATGTTTAACCATTTCAAAATCATGTAGCTGCAACCAAAGCATTAGTAATTTCTGGACTTTAGTCCCGTTAGACACCATGGAGTAAGATAGACAGACATTCTGAGACAAATGTAATATCTATACCCACATCAATAGCTTTGGAGAATCCAATGATCCAATGCTAGTCTTGCCCCTTAAGAACCATATTTGCAATTTTTAGCACTAATTATGAGCCTTTTATTCCAAATTAAAAATCTTGGGTCATTTTGATATAAAGTATAAGGAACTAATCAATGACACTGTGTTGCTTTGAATAATCATCACATGTGTACAGGAGAAGACAGGCCAAAATGTAGTTAGTTGACAAGCTGAACCCTGTAGTGACTCACTAGTTCTGTAAGTGGTTCACTCTGCTTGTCAAACATCACTGCTTGTGTTTATTAACTGGTCTTCTCTGTGAATATTGAAGTGTGGTATGTGGTTCTCTATTACCTACTTCCCTTGCTATTGGTGATTGAACATGGATATACTGGCTGCAAGGTCTACAAGGATTTTGTATAGAGATTTGCTGGAGAAACACTAGTAACCCTCCAAGCAGATGGTATAAAGAGGTCAAAGTTGTTGCCTTTTTATTTTCACCACTCAAAGAGAGCATAAGGAAGCCTTAGAAAGTATCACCTACTCTAACAGGAAAATATTCCCCAGCTTCTGTAGAGTTGTGTTAGTTAGCCCACTCACCCTCAACAGCAGTCGGAGACAATCACTACTAGTTAATTTCGAATATGTAAATTAATCTTTGAAGGATCCCCATTTTATATTTCAAATTTTTAATCGCTTTTATGTCAATAATTGTAGTTTTCGCAGTTTGCCTAAAGAAAGTATAACTCATCGCTCAAAATGCTTTATTTATTTGTATTATTGAATAATATTATTTGTATTGATTTAATCAGGCGTTAAATAATCCTGAACTGTGGCAAGGAGCAGTGGCTAGAATGTAGCAACACACAGACCACCCATTCTTCTCCCTCCAAGGCACACAAACCACGTGACAGAGACGCATGAAAAAGCAGCAGGACTAGCCTCTGAGATGTCTGCAGAAAAAGAACACACTTGTAGAAACTCTTTCTTGTGAATCCGTTATTTTAGAAAGGTTTAACCAGGGCCCACAGAAGCAAGAAACAGCCAAATTTCCACTTTAAAATTCCTGGGATGTGAAAGTTTTCAATATGACAATTGAATCTTAAAAATACAAATTTCAAATGCTAGCTTCAGAATTCGCTTTTAAAACACAGAGTCAAGTCCAGGAGGGAAGCTGGGAAGACCTTTCCAAATCCAGAATTCAAAAGGCACTTGAAGTTTGTCAAATTAGTATTGGAAGACACAAGCTTATCTGACACTGAGGCGTGGTCTCTCGTGAGTCCAGACTTAAAGGAGAATCTTTAATATTAAAACTAAAGCAGTGTCTGTAGACATTCACAATCCATTGACATTAATCCTGGGGAAATAATGCTTTGAGGGAGAATCTAAAATACACTAGATGCAGCATTTTATATTATGTCAGTTTCCTATATTCATTTTATTTCAGTACATTTGAGTGCTTGATACTTTAATGCAAATGTGTTGGCCTTAACTAGAAAAAGACCAACTGAAAGACACCGAAGTGTGAAGAGACATGAGGGGTTTCATCTATCTAAGCTTTATATAGACACTTTTATGCATTCATAAATACTTACATATCATATATTATTACAGAAATATAATTGTGCTGGAGGTATGTGGGCCTCAAACTTGGATGAGAATTATGTCCTTTTCCGGATTCCAAAGCAAGTTTTACTTTCCTAAGTCAATTAATATTCACACATTTGAAAGATTAATTTTAATTACCTCTGGCAAAATCAATTTCCTTCTGAGAGCATAGAGGAGTTTTTTTTTAATTTTGTTTTGTTTTGTTTTTGTGCGAGCTACAAATTTCTTTAACTGAATAAAAAATGTTTTAACCTAAATTCAGCTACAAGAAAATCTCTAGAAACACAAGTGCTCACTCACAGCTCACTGGGAAAGAAAAGCCCAAGTCAGAAGCAGGGCAAGACAGGCTAGAATCACAAATGCAGCTGGCTGCCTGGTCCACTTGCCTGGCTGGGCCCCTCGCTGAAAAGCTGCAAAGGGGCTCATCTAACTCAAGAAAGTTAAGTCTGACTGTATTATGCAAAGTCCTACAAGGAAGTCACAAGATAACTTGTGTGGCAGAACCCCACTTTGTCCTCCTGGATCAGATGCAGTGACTGTAACCCTTTAGTGTCTGAGAGAAGGGGGAGATGAGGAAAGGCAGGAAGCAACAGAGGGAGGGAACATCGGAGTTTATGAATAAGAAGACCACCTTCCTGCTGACTGCATCCCCAGTGAAATTCCCCAGGATGCTTAGACAGCCTGGGAAACTGGGCCGAGACAGCTCGATGCTGACTGGAGCTCCCCCCACCCCTCCACCCCCACCCCCCAAAGCAGGATTTTCTAAAGCACTGGCTGCCTCTTCTCCTTAAAGTATCACTAGGAGAAAAATCATCAGTCCAAAAGGGATCTCACGGCTGAGAGATTTTTTTTTTTTCTTTCCAAGGCAAAGTTGGGGACCAGGAAGCTGCTTGGCTTTCCTACTGACGCCACAAAATCCAGGTTTTTAAGCTTGGTGCGGGCAGAGCGGTAGCGATGCCTGGGAGGTGCATGAGGTAGGCTGCCAGCCTGCTCGCCCCATTTCCCCAGCACCGAGTCCGCAACCCCTCCTGAACAGTGGTACCCAGACCCGGAGACCTCTCCCAAGGAAAGAGCCACAAACTTACCCTCAGCAAGACACGTCCACGGAGGAAGCCCCCTCATCTTCCCCCAGTCCTTTCAATTATTCAAGGAGACAGTTTTAACAACACTTCGCCTTCAAATTCAAGCTGAAATGGTCAAAGTATTTACCAGTTTGTAGATGCTTTCTTTTCAACCTCAGGAACTGGATAATTCTTGTTTCAGAATTCAAGACGCTTCCCCTATTTATTTATTTTTTTTCCTTTAAGCAGCCGCAACCCCAGTTCCACCTCCCCCTCCCTCTTTATTCACCCACAGACACTTCCTAAACGTGTGGATTGATGCTTTTTTTTTTCTCTCCAGATGCTGCCACAATCTAGAATCCTGGAGAACGAAAGCCGCATCCGTGTAATTTCGACCATCAGGCAAGAAAATACAAACGATCAAACAACCTTACTTCTTTGAGCTGCGATCACATAATCCTACTAATCCAATAGATTTATCTCGATTGGAAATTGACCTCAAAAATGAATTCCCAGTGCTGGTGTCCAGTAGAACGATTCCGTAGCCTTATCCGGGTTACCAAGAACTGTGGCTTCTTTCTTTCCGCTTCTTTCTTTCTTTTTTCATATTTTTTTTTGATTCTGGGTGTACTGTTCGGGGGGGAAAAAATGCCGAGGACCCTGGTTTTCCCCTAATACAGGTTTCTACTCCAAATCAGTGCGGAATGAAAAATGGTACAAAGGTACCCCTAGTGGCTCCAGGCGATATTGCATGGATTTCACTTTTTTTTTTTTCTCCATCCCCTCTTCACCTTTTCCACACCCCTCCCCCTGCTCTTCTGGCTTCTGGGATAACTTGCTGTTATAGTAACGGGGGGGGGGGTTAACTACGATTCATAATAGTAGAATACAACTGCCTAAACACACAGGTTAGTCTTTGCCTTATACTTGAAAACTGAAGATCCATATTTCTGATCCCTTGATATTTAAATTTTTCTCCAATAGCATTTAGTAGCTAAAATGTCAATTTGAGGAATCCCTGTAATTTCAAAAAAATGTATTTGTTTTCTACTGATAGCCATTAGTGTACACACACACACACACACACACACACACACACACAGGTTCCTGAAAAACATTGTTTTCAGAAAAATCACTTAACATATTGTTTTCTTTGAATACATATGATAAAAAATTTAAATTATATAGAAAAGACTTTATTTTGGGGGATTTTAAACAATCTTCAATTACATTAATTTAATTATTTATTTACCTGGATGTATGTATGTGTAAATCTACACATGCAAGCACACATGTGCTTGTGTGTAAAAGTCAGAGTACAACTTTGATTCTTTTTACCATGTGAACCCTGGGGATCCAAATCAGCTCTTCAGGTTTGGTGCCAAGCACCTTTACCACTAAGCTACCTTGCTTGCTCTCATTTTGCAATATTTTACATGTGTTTATATTATTTTAGTTATATGTACATATGTGTGCATGTGCTTATGTGTTTTCCACATGTGTGTGCAAGTACCCACAGAGGTCAGGAGTTGTTGGATCCCCTAGAGTAGGCTGTTGTGAGCCATTTACAGCTGCTGAAAACTGATCTTGGTAATGGCAGTAAAAGTTCTCAGTTATGGAGACTATTCTCCAACCCTCATTTTGAATTTTTGATGCCTGAGTCTGCACAGGAAAGGCAGTACCTAACCATCATGACTCAGGTCTCCATGTTCTTACTTGAAGCCTTTAGAGTTAGTGACCTCAACATCAGCACTGGGAATTCTGACAGGTTTCAAAGAAAAGGATCAATGTGCTGAGCCCAAGACCAGTTTGTCTAAGCAGTATTCCACACAGTCTCACAAACAGTGCTACTGGATAAGCCAGTGATTTTTTTTTTTTTTTTTTTTTTTTAATGAAGATTCTAGGTCTTTAGGGCTGAGACTCTCCAATTTTAATAAGCCCTCAGAGAACACTTTATCAAGGGCCTGGTAAAATACTGAAGTTGGATTCTCTTTCATACTGATGGTTCTGTACTGCAAAAACTAGAAAATTTTTCTTAACTGACTAAATAATTAAGCCTTTAAGTATATGAACTGTTAAAAGAGTCAGGAGACATTCGTCCTACCATTGCCTTTACTGTTAATTGGCTATGTGACTTTGAGCAGTAACTCTTGCCTATGGTTAATATATCTATTAAAATACAAATCAACAGATGCTCCTAGATGGAAGATTAAATATTATAAATTAATCCATAATACTAATATAATAACTATTAATCTATAATACAAATATAATAACTATTACAGTATAACTATAGTTCATGAAATCTCAAGGTTAATTCTGAAATATGTATGGAAAAGCAAACGCATAAAATACTGCTTTAAAAACAGAGAAAAGAAAACACTAAAAACATTCGTGACGGTTCAATATGAACTATTAAGTCTTAATAGAGAATGGCTGCAGTTAAGGTTCAGTCACAGAAACTAGCTCATAGGTATAGAAAAGAAATCCCAGAAATCTTTGCATGCATTTATGGGAACTAGATAAAATCCAGGGGACATTAGAAAGCATCTAAGTTATATGAATCATTCACATGCTGCAGCATCCATATAAAAAAAGAACATTAGGTTTTAACTTCTCATCATACCTGAATTTGTATTAGAGGTAGGATAAAGGACAAAAAATTGAAAAAAAAAGATACTTATATATTTCTCATAATTGTATTTTAAACAATATGACAAGTAAAAATGGAGTATGAAGATGAAGAATCACTTGACACAAGAGAAGTCTCACTGTCCAATAAGCATCTGGAAAGAGCCTCAGAGATCCCCAGTCATTAGAAACATTCACAAGGAGATGTGAAAATGACACTTCTCAGCCATGAAATTGGCTAAAATCACAAATCTTGAAGCACTGCATAGTGATGAAGATGTGAAGAAACCATGGAGAATAGAATGGTGACAGTCCGGAGGGTCCAGAAATCAGCTAAGATATCGTTAAATATCTTCACAACCTACAAATTCATCTTTCCATTCCTAGTAATAGTCACTGCAGAATTGCTGAAAAGAACTAGAAAAATATAGTCAAATTACCTGAGTCAACAAAAAGTTAACACATTGTAATAGTAGAAACACCCCAGAGAAAAATGAAAGTCTTTTAGACACAAGTTATTATGGATAAATCTCAAAAGTATCATATAGACCAAAATATTGTCTATTGCTTAAGAAATCTAATGGATATTAATTACCATGTATACATACAATCTTAAACATAATGGTACTGGAGAGAAGATTCGTTGGTTAACATCATTTGCTGTTCCTGGAGAAAATCTGGGTTCCAATCTCAAAACTCACATGTCAGCTTGCAACCATCTATAACTCCAGTTTCAGGAGATCTGATGCCCTCTTCTAGCCACATGGGCATCACTCATGCATGCGGTGTGCATATGTACAAACATACATATATCCAGACAAAAACTTATATACCTAATAAGTAAAAAATCAGTGAATCTTGAAAGCATGTAAAAATAAAGAAATCTATATTTGGAGAACATGCATAAATATCTCTAGTTTATGATCTGAGGAAGACAATAAGAAAAATTTGGGTTCAAGATTATCTCTGGGAATGATTAGGTTAATGGATTTGGCACCAGCATCCTGCGTACCTTCACCTGAATCCATGATACTTTATTTTCTCTGCTGTATCTTGAAATACTCTTATATAAATTAATTCTACATCTGAAATACTTCATTAATATAAAATACTTTGACTAGATAATTTCTAAAAACCCTTATAGCATTATAAAAAATAATTATAAGTTACAGCTTTCAGAGGAAAATGGTTTAATGATTTTGAGTGCAAGGGAAGAAAATAATTTAGTGAAATAAAAACACAGATATAAAACATAAGTCAATGTTGCTATAAAATGTGTGAGAACTCAGATTTTTTTATTGAAAATAGATTCTTCTCTCATACTATATATCTCAAGCACAGCTTCCTCTCCCTCTATTTCTTCTAACCCCACTACCCCTTTTTCCCTTAGATCCACTCCCCTCCATTGTTTCCTCTTCAGAAAAGAACAGGCTTCCAGGAGACAGCCAATTAGGAAAAAACAAGATACATTGAGGCAAGGAGAAGGCTCTCATACAGAAGCTTGTCTAGGCAGCCCAATAGGAGGCAAAAAACAGGCAGAGGAGTCAGAGATAAATCTGGTCCCCCTGTAAGACTCCCAAAGTAAAAGCCATAACATATATGAAAAAGACCTGGTCCAGACCCATGTAGTTCTCATGTTTGCTGCTTCAGTCTCTGTGAGCCCATATGTGCCCTGTTTAGTTGCTTTGGTGGGTCATGCTCTCCTGATGTCCTCCAACCCCTCTACTGCTACATTATTTCCGTTCCCCTTCCTTGGAATTCAAACAGGAAGGACCAGGTCGAAAATCTCCAGTTTAGGCTCTTTCCAAGTAATGCCAGCCTGTGGATCTCACCCACCTCACTTCCACATGCTGCTGGTGGAAGCTGCTCTGATAACCAGTCAAAGCACTAATCTATGAGTATAGCAGAAAATCATTCAGAATAATTTTATTATTTATACATTCATTCATTTGTTTGTTTCACAAGTCATGTTTGGTTCTGCCCTAGGTCTTTAGGCTATCTGGTCTCTGATTTATGGTCATCCATAAATGGTAGTTTAGAGTATGGGCTTGTTCTCATGCTGTGGGCCAAAAGTTAAACCAGAGTTTGATTCACTTCCACAAGTTATGAGTCACCATTGCCTCAGTACGTCTTGCTGCCAGGACAGATTGTAGAGTGAGGGTTTTATGAGTGGAATGAAGTTCATGTTTCTTTTTCCATAGTCCACAGAGTACCTTTTCATGCCAAAGAGATTAGAATGTAGAGATGAAAGCTCCACGCAGGAACCAGCCCAATCCCTCTATGTACAATGAGCTGTGTTGATATTGTCCTTGGCAATGGGGCTGCATTGTCAGCTTTCAGTGTCCTAGCATCAGCCTGGGTTGTTTATGGATCTCCACAGGACCTTGTTGGCTGATTACTCATCTGAATGCCACCTAGTGTCACTGGTGGAAGCTGTAGCTGACTTCAGAAGGCCAGTTCAGACTCCCTGTTCTCCATTACATGGAGTACTCACTAGGGTCACCCTTCTAAGTCTAGGAAATTTCCACTGCACTAAGTTTTCACTCCACCTCCCAAATGCCCTCTCCCAAATCCAGATGTCTCTCTCATCCTTCCCTTGCACCCCTACATGATCCCTCCCACTTCTGTCTCTACCTACTACCAGTGTATTGGCAAAACCTACTCTACGTCCTCTTCCCAGGAAGATCCAAGCATCCCAGTTTGAGACTTTCTTTTAATCTAACCTTTCAGCATCTGTGGATCGAAGTTTCTATATCATTTTCATTATAGCTAATATCCACTTATAAAGAAATACATGCTGTAGTCATCTTTGTGGGTCTTAGTTACCTCACTCAGGTTGGTATTTTTTCCTACTTGCATCCATTTGCCTACAAAGTTTGTAATATCATGTTTTAAAAACAAGTACTACTCCATTGTGTAAATGTACCACATTTTCTTTATCAATTCTTCAGCTGAGGAACATCTAAGGTGTTTTTAGTTTCTGGCGATTAAGAATAAAGCCACAGTGAACATTGTTGGGAAAGTGTCCTCATGTTAGGATGGAGTATCCTTTTAGCATGTGCCCAACAGTGGTATAGCTGGGTCTTGAGGTAGACCAATTCCTAATTTTATGAAGAACGATCATATTAATTTCTACAGTGACTGTCAAAGTTTATATTCTCACCTGCAGCGGAAGAGTGTTTTCCTTGCTCTACATCCATGCCTTCATGAGTTGTCATTTGTGTTATTTATCTTAGTAATTCTGACAGGTGTAAGATGAAATCACAGAATTGTTTTGATTTGCATTTCCCTGATGGCTAAAGATGTTGGATGTTTCTTTAAATGTTTCTCAGCCATTTGATATTCCTCCCTTAAGAGAACTCTGCTTAGATCTGTACCCCAATTTTAAATTGAATCATTTGTTGTTGTTTTAACCTAGATTCTTGAGTTCTTTATATACTTTGGATCTTAGACCTCTATCATGTAGAGTTCTCAAGATTCCTTTTTCATTTTCTTTGTTCTATTGACAGTTTCCTTTGCTTTATAGAAGCTTTTCAGTTTCATGAGATCCCATTTATTAGTTGTTTATCTTAATACCTGTGCTATCATTGTTCTGTTGAGCCAGTGTGTTGAAGGCTGTTCTCCAGTTTCTCTTCTATCAGGTTCCGTATGGCTGGTGCTATGTGGAGGTCTTTGATCCAATTGAGTTTGAGTTTTGTGCAGGGTAATAAATATGGTCCAATTTTCATTTCCTCCATTCAATCATCCAGTTTGGTGCATCATTTGTTGGAGATGCTTTCTTTTTTCCAGTATGTATTTCTGTCTTTCTAATTAAAGAATTATTTGTTTCCATAATGAGTAATAGAATTTCCAGGTTGCAAACAAAATTCACTATCTAAATACAGGAAAAAGGTTTCTAAAATGGGAGCTCAAGAGAATGTAACATTTAACTACAATTTTAAAATTTTTCCCTACATCTCATAAATAAACACAGGGTCTCTGAAAACAGTGTAATGGACAATCAATTTATCATGCTATATCTCAACAATTAATGACAAATCTGCAAAAGCCAGAGAAGTCCTCAGCAAAATTACAGCACAAAATCTATCAGAACATTACAAATATGTGTGTGAATTCTGTCTATATGAAGAATAAGAAATTAAAATCTCATTTCAAAGTCTTGTCATTATTTTATATATCATCCCAAAGAGATGACATTAAATATTATGCAACAATTTCTAAGAGTTTATTTCTGCAGGTACGATGAGCAGTATGAGATGCTTGAGAAAGATGCCAGAGCAGCTTCTACCATTTGAACTTTTTTGGAAATAGCAAAAGAATTTTGTGATGCTGAAACAATGAGGTGACAATTTACTCTGAACAGAAAAGACAAGGAGGAGAAAGGATATGCAATGTTTAGAAAATATGAAAAGGCTAAGACATTTTGAGCAACAACTTACCAATCCTCTGTGCATGCTGAAAGTAACTCTAAAACACCACAGATCACTCACTTTGAAGAGGCTGACACTACAGACCCTAAATAGGCCTTGATCATTGAATTCTCCCTTATAAATAGCTAGTAGAACTGTGTTTGTAATACTATGGCATGCATGCCAAACAAGTATTAGATATTGGTACTGAATGGAAGGTTTATTTGCAGTGTTTGAATTCAAACTGGACTAGCAATTTAAATTATCCATTGACAGGAAATGAGTGAGTGAAAAGAGAAGAAAAATCAAGCAGAAGACAAGAAAGAAGGCCAGAAAAGGCGTGTGCACCAAACACCTACAAGGAAGGCAGAAATGAGCTAGATTCAGTGTCTCCCATGAAACAAATAAGTAAATGGATGAGTTCACAGATCAAACAAGGATGTCAACTGATGTATATATATATATGTATACTATCCAAATGGAATAAATTTGCTAATCACTTAGAGATGTAAAAGGGAAAGCCCAGGATTATGGAGACTCCCTGTGGAGAAGGAGAGGCCCAAAGGAGCAAACCTGAAAGTTGCAGCAGCTCCTTCTTGATGGTGCCTCTGAAATGTCAGCTGTGGGAAAATCTGTGGCAATCTGACACATCCAACTTCGCTTCTGTACCTAATAAAATTGTCATTGTTGATTGGCTAATGTCAAATGGTCATGTGAAAAAAATTAATAGCAAGATCTTTCTAAAAAAGAGATGGCAAGTGTTTGCTGTTGTTAGTATGAAGTAGTTGTGATAAAAAGAATCATAGTGGGTATTTTTGTAAATTAATAAATAAAAATGACATTTATCTTTAAAGTTTTATGCAATGTATTTCTATCCTATTCTTCTCCTCCCACTAAGTCTGAGAAATCTTCAATCTTTTATGATCAAGTCAGATGGCTTAAGTTCTAACAACTACCAAACACGTTAGGATAGTGTGATCATTGTCAAAAGGTAAATAGCATTTACATGAAAAAACAGGCTTCTCAAGAAGTCTAGAGGGAAAACATTCTACCTCCTTTCTTCAGAATTTCTCTGTTGGACACTCCTATTGAGTGGTCAAGACTTGGATCTAAATAAATGACATTCTGAAATCAAAAACTGAATAAAAATAAAAAGCAGTACAGCATTACAACAGCAGCAGAAGTGTCTGCTTACAAGAAGTCTCCTTTGACTGGAGAGAAGCTGTGCACAGCACATAATCCTGCTTAATTAGAAAAGAGTACTTAAAGCACTTGACTGATGCAGAATATTTCAGGTATGATCTGAGAGAACACACCTGCTTAGACACTAAATATACCAGATGCATCTTTAAGTTTCACCATTGAAGACTTGTAATGTAAACCAAGGTAATGATGAAGCCTAGATATTTTAGGATAAAAACATCACATTGAGAAGGAGAATCTCATTAAAGTTGGTTAAGACGGCAAAGTGTTTGTGCATGTGTGTGTATGTGTGTGTGTGTGTGTGTGTGTGTATGTGTATATGTGTGTGTGTGTGTGGTTGTTGTTTGTAGTGTTTTCTAAGTTATGGTCTCATCCTATAGCCCAAAGCCTTGGCTCAAATGAACTGGCAGGCTTCTGTGTGAAAGTTTCTTTCCTAAATGAAACATAGTTTTAAAGTACTTTGAAGCTGGGAAAAGTTGGAAATCTATCTGGATCTTTCTAAACAAGTTTAATAATCATATTAACAATTTTTAAAAATGTATTCATCTTCAAGGATCTTAGCTGGCAATAACTAATTTAATATTATACCTTTGTGGGATAATCCATTGTTTTTAATATTGACTTTTATATACCATTTATGAAAATAGAAAAATATTTACACTGAGTCTCAGAGCATCGGCTGAAGTTGTGTGTATGTACAAGTCTGTGTCTGTTCACATGTGGGTAACCATGCAATAGGATATCAGAGAACAATTCTAGGAGTCAATTCTCAGGAATTCCATCTACCTTATCTTGAGACAAAGTCCCAATTCCCAAAATAGAGTAAGCTAGACAGCAACTATCAGGTTACAAGCATGGTCACTACACCTGGCTTTTTGTTTTGTTCTGTTTTTAATGTGTGTTTTGTATAACTACAAAATACATAAATACAAATGCCTTACTCAATAAGCCCAATCCTCATATTTCAATTCCATTGTACTATAATAGGCCTAATTGTTTCAGTCTGAAATAAGTTAATTTATAGAAAACCATTGAAAGCAATACTTTACAAAAATCATCTTAGTGACCATCACCCCTTAGAATGTGCACAATATATTAACAAATTTATATTTCTAATATTAACAAAAAATCCTGTGAATTTTGAACTATCAGCAAGGCCTCTGAGAATTTATTTCTATATTAACTTGGAAATAAACTTCAAGTTATATCTCAAGAAGAATGCAGTCTCTCACACACTGGGTAGTCTTCTGGATATGATATGATACTAATTAAAAATTAAGAGTACCCCAAATACTCATTCTTATTTAATGCATAATTTAATAAGCATAATCTGTCCTGCAATATTTAGTTTTAAATGCTGCCCCCCTTCAGTGGCTCCCTGAGACTCAGATTCCACCTGGTTCAATTACAAATGGTGAGTGACCATCCTCCGAGTCAGCCTAGCCTCTAAGCCATGGGCACCAGGGCACAAACCATGCTCCCTACTCTTTGTAGCTCCAGTTGCAGGATATCAGGCAGGACTCATGCAAGCAGACCTACCCACTTCCCCTTCTACTGGATTCCGTAGCTTAAACCTCTATATCCCTGAAATCTCAAATGTTCCCTGAGACACAGACTCCATTAGGTCTAATTACACCAAATGTTTTAATTGCACCAAAACACCTATTGGACCAAGAACAGCTCCCTGAGACACAGACAATACTTATACCACTTGAAGGAAGAGATGAGTATATGCCAGGGCAAGAATACATTCAACAACATAAAGAACAATATGGCACCACCAAAATCTAGTGATTCTAAAACAACAAAACTTCAACATTCTAATGCATAAGAAGCAGAAGAAAATGACCTAAGGAATAACTTTAAGAAAATGATAGAAGTTTTTAAGGAGGAAAAGACAAACAAAAATTGGAAGAAATCAATAAATCACTTGAAGAAAACTAGGAAAAAGCAATCAAACAGCAAATAAATAAATAAATAAATAAATAAAAAAGAATTCAATACCTTAGAATTGAAATAGAGGCAATAAAGAACCTGAGAGAATGCTGGAAGTGGAAAATCTGAGTAAATGAGCAGGAACTACAGATGCAAGCATAACCAACAGGATGGAAGAGAGAATCTCTGGCATGGAAGATATGATAGAGGAAAGAAATCTGTCAGTCAAAGAAAACATTAAAGCCAGAAAAATCAAAACACAAAACATCCAGAAAATCTGGGATACTATGAAAAGATCAAACCTAAGAGCAATAGAGATAAATATAATAATAGGGATAAATAAACTCAAAGGCACAGAAAATATATTCAACAAAATCATAGAAGAAAACTTTACAAAATGAAATGAGAAAATGCCTATGAAGATACAAGAAGCTTAGAAAACACCAAATAGACTGGACCCCTCCAAAATAAGTCTGCTTACCACATAATAATTCAACCTCTAAATGTACAGAATAAAGAAAGAATATTAAGATAAGCAAAGGAAAAAGGCAAAGTAACATATAAAGTCAGACCTATCAAAATCACACCTGACTTCTCAATGAAGACTATGAAAGTCAGAGGCCCTGAGCAGATGTTATGCAGACCCTAAGAGACCACAGATGCCAGCCCAGACCACCATTCAAAGCAATACTACCATTGCCAGAGTAAACAAGATATTCCATGACAAAATCAGATTTAAACAATACCTATCCACAAATCCAGCCCTACAGAATGCAGTATAAGGAAACTCCAAACTAAGGAAGTTGGATACACTCACAAAACTATAAGCCACATATAATCCCACAGAAGGAAACTTCAAAGAAGGGGAACACACACACACACACACACACACACACACTACCACCAGAAAGTAACAGAAAGTAACAATCACTGGTCATTAATATCTCTTAATATCAATGAACTCAATTCACCTATAAAAAGACACAGGCTAACAAAATGGATACAAAATCAGAATCCATCCTTCTGCTATGTATAAAACACATACTTCAGCTTTAAAGATAATCACTACATCAGAGTAAAAGGTTGGGAAAAAACTTTCCAATCAAACAGACTTAAGAAGCAAGCTGGTGTAGCTATCCTAATACCCAGCAAAATAGACTTCAAACTAAATTTAATCAAAAGATATTGAGAAGAACATTACATATTCATCACAGGGAAAATCCATCAAGATGAAGCCTCAATTCTGAACATTCATGCTCCAAATGCAAGAGCACCACATATGTAAAAGAAACATTGCTAAACCTTAAATCACGCATCACACCACACACTCTAACAGTGGGAGACTTCAATACCCCATTTTCCCTGTTTCAATGAACAGGTCTGCCAGACTGAAACTTAACAGAGAAATAAGGAACTAATAGATGTTATGACTCAAATGAACTTAATATGCATCTATAGAATATTCCACCAAAATACAAAAGAATATACCTTCCTCTCACCACCCCATGGAACCTTTTCTAAATTTGACCACATATTTGGTTACAAAGTAAATCTCATAAAATACAAAATATACCACAATAATCCCCTGTATCTTCTCAGATCAACACAAATTACAGAAAGCCTACAAACTCATAGAAACTGGAAAATACTCAATTGGAGCACAACTGGGTCAAGGAAGAAATAAGAAAGAAATTATAGACTTCCTAGAATTAAATAAAAATGAAAGTATAACATACCCAAACTGATTGTACACTATGAAGGCAGTGCTAAGATGCAAGTTAATAGCACTAAATGCCTACATAAAGAAGTTAAAGAAAGCTCACAATAGTGACTTAACAGCACATCTGTCAACTCTAGAACAAAAAGAAATGTACTCAACCAGGAAGATAGATACCAGGAAATAATAAAATTGAGGGCTGAAATCAATACAGTAGAAACAAAGAGATTAATGAAAGTAAGTGTTGGTTCTTTGAGAAGATCAAAGAGATAGACAAATTTTATCAAAACTAACCAAAAGGAAGGAAGAGGACATCCAAATTAGCAAAATCAGAAACAAAAAGGAGGCATAACAACAGACAATGATAAAATCCAGATAATCATTATGTCATACTCCAAAAACTTGTACTTCACAAAATTGAAAAATCTAAAAGAAATGAAACATTTTTCTGAATAGGTACCACATACCAAACCTAAATCAAGTCTAGATTAACAATTTAAATAGACCTATAACCCCTAAGGAAACAGAGGCATTCATTAAAAGTCTTTCAACAACAACAACAATAACAACAAAAAGCCTAGGCCCAAATAGCTTCAGCTCAGAATTCTATCAGAATTTCAAAGTAAAGCTAATACCACTACTCATCAAATTGTTCCACATGATAGGAACAGATGGAACATTGCCAAACTCTTTTTATGAGGCTACAGTTACCCTGATACCAAAACTACACAAAGATAAGATAAAGAAAATTATAGACCAATCCCCCTTATGAATATGAATGAATAAATACTAAATAAAATCCTGGTATATCACATCAAAAAAATCATCCAACATGATCAAGTAGTCTTCATCCCAGAGATGCAAGGATGGTTCAACATAAGAAAATTTGTTGAGTGTCATCTGCCATATATAAAAATATTTGAAAAAAAAATCACAGTATTATCTTATTAGATGCTGAAAAGCCTTTGACAAAATCCAACACTCCTTCATAATAAAGTTCTTGGAGACATCAAGGATACAAGAAGCATACCAAGATCTAATAAAGGCAATTTACAGCAAGCTGACAGCCTACATCAAACTAAATGAAGATTAAACTCAAAACAATTCCTCTAACATCAGGAGCAAGGCAAAGCTCTTCATTCTCCCCATATTACAGTACTCAAAGTTCTAGCTAGATCAATAAGATAACAAAAAGAGATCAAAGGGACAAACTGGAAAATAAGAAATCAAATGTTTGCTGTTAGCAGATGAAATGAAAGTATACATAAGTAGTCTTAAAATTTCTGAATTTCTGCCAGGAAACTCCTAAAGCTGATAGAAACCTTCAGTTATGTTTCAGGATACAAAATTAACTAAAAACAAAACAAAACACAAAAGCAATAGTCTTTCTGTATACAAATGATAAAAAAAATAAGTCTAGAAACACTGTCCTTTATAATAGACATAAATAATATAAAATAAATTTGGGTACCTCTAAACAAGTCATTAAAAGACTTGTATGACAAAAACTTTAATTCTTGAAGAGATAAATTGAAGAAGATATCAGAAAATGAGAAAGTCTTCCATGCTCCTGGATAGGTAGAATCAATAATAAAAATGAGAAGCAATATACAAATTCAATACAATCCTCATAGGAATCCCAATATAATTCTCCAGACCCTGAAAAATAAAGCAATATTCAAATTCATATGGAAAAACAAAAAAAAACCCAGCATAGCTAAAACTATTTTGGAGGCATCACTATCCTTGACTTCAAGCTCGACAGTAGTAAAAACAGTTTAGTATTGACATAAAAGCTGACATGTCAACCAACTAATTGAGTTGAAGACCCTGAAATTAATCCACACACCTATGAACAGCTAATCTTTTTACATAGAATCCAAACTACACAATAAAAAATAAAAAGCTTCAACAAATGGTGCTGGTGTAGCTGGATATCAGCAAGTAGAAGATTGTGAATAGATTAATATCTACAACCATGCACAAAGCTAAAGTCCAAATGGATCAAAGGCCTCCACATAATTTCAGTTATACTGAATCTGATAGAAAAGAAAGTAGAAAGTAAGTACAAACACATTGGTACAGCAGACCACTTTCTAAATATGACACCAGTATCAAAGATACTGAGAGGAACAATTAATAAATGAGGCCTCTTGAAACTGAGAAGCTTCTTTAAGAGAAAGGACACAGTCAATAAGACAAAACAGCAACCTACAGAATAGGAAAAGATGTTTACTAACCCCACATCTGACAGAGGGCTGATTTCTAAAATATATAAAGACCTCAAGCAACAAGACATCAAAAATCAAATCATTTAATTTAAAAATGGGGTACAGATTTAAACAGAGAATTCTCAACAAAAGAATCTCAAATGCAGAAAAGCATTTGAGGAAGTACTCAACATCCTTAGCAATCAAGAAAATACAAATAAAAACTATTCTAAGATATCATCTGACACCTGTCAGAATGGCTAAGATCAAAAACACTGATGACAGCTCATGATGGAGAGGATGTGGAGCAAAGGGAACACACCTCCACTGCTGGTGGAATGCAATGTGGTACAGCCACTCTGGAACTCGGTATGGTGGTTTCTCAGAAAAATGGAAATAAATCTTCTTCAAGACCCATTGATTCCTCTATTGGGGACATACCCAAAGGGTGCTCAATCATATCACAAGGACACTTGCTCAACCAGAACCCAGAAACCACCTAGATATGCCTCAACCAAAGGACAGGTAAAGAAAATGTGGTACATTTACACAATGGATTGTTACTCAGCTATACAAATCAATGACATTATGAAATTTGTAGACAACTGGATAAAACTAGAAAATATCATCTTGGGTGAGGTAACTCAGACCCAGAAAGACAAACACAGCATGTACTCAGTTATGAGTGGGTAGTAGATATAAAGTAAAGAATAACCAGACTACAACCCACATCTCCAGGGACACTAGCTAACAAGGAGAACCCTAAGAGGGACATGTAAATTGCTCTGGGAAGGGAAAATAGAGAAGACCTCTAAAGTAAACTGGAAATGAGAGGTAGCAATAGAGGTGGAGGATGGAGGATGAGAATATGAGGAAATGGGAAGGTCAAGCATGGGGAGAGATGGAGAGAGCAATAAAAAGGATATCTTGAAAGAGGGAGATATCATATGTTTAGAAAGAAACCTGGCACTAGGAAAATTCTAGGAATCTACAAGGATGATCCCAGCTTAGTGTGGAGACTAAAATCCTTCCACTCTGAGGCCTGGAGCTATTATTTGGAGCTGAGAATTTTCTACTGTGTGCCCAAGGTCCCTGGCAATCAAGGGTCCAGGAACTCATGGTCCTGAGACTCCAATGCTATTCCAGCCCAGTAGGGAGGCATTCCCTCCCCATCCTAAAATAATTAATTAGCCAGCAGCTGCCGGCCAGCTGCCTGACTAATGAAGAAACGTTTTCTGAGCTCTCACCCCCCCAGCCTGTTACGAGCATTCCTATAATCTTGTTTGGTTTTTGCTTTAAAAGGGATTGCTGTCAGATAGGAGGGAGCTCTGACGAGCTTTTATGATCAGAGCTCCTGCTGTACAGCTGAGAGACAATAACCCTAGCCTTCACTTTTGCTCCATGGCAGTATGGTTCTGGAAATAGTCTCTGGGGTTTCCTGAGACTCTCGTACAACACTTAGCCTACTAGGAATAGCGGAGAAGGTGGCTGAACTGTCCTACCTGGTAACCAGATTGTGAATATTCTTACTGTCATAGAGCCTTCATCCAGTGACTGATAGAAGCAGACATAGAGAGCCACAGCCAAGCATGAGGTCAAGCTCTGGGAATCCAGTCAAAGAGAGGGAAGAGGAATTACATGAGCATGAAGAGTCCAGATCATGATTTAGAAATATTCAGAGACAACTGAGTCAAGCTCGTGAGAATTCACAAACAGACTGACAGCTGTGGAGCCTGCATGGGACTGCACTTGGCCTCTGCATAGGGGAGACAGTTGTGTAGTTTGGACTATTTGTAGGACTCCAGCTGGTGGAATCAGAATTTATCCCTGGGGCATAAACTGGCTTTATGCAGAGAGGAGGTGTTGGACCTGCCTCAGCTGATGTACCAGGCTGTGATGTCACACCATGAAAGGCCTTACCCTTTTGGGGGAAGGAACTGGGGGTAGGGTGAGGGGAAGGCTGAGTGGGTAGCAAGAGAGATGAAAGTTGGATTGGTTTGGTATACGGAGTGAATAAAATTAACTCAAATAACAAATAAAGAAAAGAAAAAGAAAAAAAAGGTAGTTCCACAATTTCCTAAAGTTAACAGAAAACTTTGAAGGGCAGCGAAGGAGCAGATCTCTCTCTTCCCTTATCTTCGCATTTCTGCCTGAGTTGGAATATAAAACTGTTCACTTGGATTTCATTTATTATTTGCAACAAATTGCAAAATATCAACAGTGTTTAAAAGGCATACATTTTTATAAAGCCATTTTAATTTGGCTTTAATGTCATTCTTTTGCCTATATGCAAATACAGTTGTATCTAGTGACTTGGAAACAAACAATGAATGAAGTAATGTCCTGAAGTAGAATTGAAAACCGTGTGACCCTCAACAGAGACAAAGCTCAGCCTTTGAAATGTTTGCCCTAAAGTCGTGTTCTTTAGATCTGAGTGTTGGGTTGGGTTTGTTGTTGTGCTTTCTTTCTTTCTTTCTTTCTTTCTTTCTTTCTTTCTTTCTTCCTTCCTTCCTTTATTTCTTCCTTTCTTTCACAAAATTTCCCAAGTCTCCTGTGGAGGTCTATAAGCTAAGAGATGGTGTTTTGATATTTAAGCTGTCACCTTAGCTCCTTACTTCTACATTTTACTTAGAAGAGTGAACCAAAGACAAGAGGGAAACAGTATATTTATATTATTATTATTTGCTTAGGTACAATATGCAGAAATAGACATATCAGCAGAGTTCAAATCTTCATTATAAATTAGCAAAGTAGACAGAATACCAAAATAGGCAATTACATGTTCCTAAAAAGTTTGAGGTTTTTTGTTTTTTTTGTTTTGTTTTGTTTTGTTTTTGATTTTTGGGTTTTTGGGGTTTTGATATAGATGGTATGGAAAGCTCACTCCTGGTTTATTTCTCTTCACAATACTTATCCTTATCACTCCTATGCTATTTTTTATTTAGCCTAATGTATCAATTTTTCAACATGCTGTCAGTATCAAACATTATTAATATTTTAAAACATTTCCATACAGTGTCCTCAAAATCTAGATACATGTAACTCTTTTATATTTTAATTTTGACTAATTGCATTATAAGAACTTCCTAGTCAAATGGATATAGTAATAGCTGTGTTGAAGAGTGCAGCTTGAATAATAAGAAACAGGTCAAAAGAGTAAATAAAGGATTGACTAGGTAATTCTAATGTACTGAAATATAGATTAAAATGATAAAAGGCCTCTACAGAAATCTGGATAACTGTATTGTCAATTTGCTGATAATTTGGTGTTTCAAATTATAATTAAAATTACAAGTGAATCATTACTAAAAGACACTGAGTTGAGTGGCATTTGTGAAACATGCTGATGAAAATAAAAATTTCTTTGGTATTTTTTGAACAAAAAAGATATCCAAGTAGCCAAGAACAGAATAAGAATAACATTGCCTGGGGTCAACTATATAATATGAACAAATGACCAGAAGAAAAGAAAAACTATTAAACCCTAGCTTGCAATTTCTCCATAGAGAAGAGTGATGTTCTAACCAGGAAGGCACAAAGTGGTAAGAAAATGATGATAAAGCCGGAAGGAGATTTAAATTAGTTTTAAGATTGCAGGTCCAAGTCTCTTAACCTAATTTAGATGGGTTCTGGGAACTAGTATCAATTATCTATAAGGTACTGTGGGAAAGGGCATAGAAGTCATTGCTGGTTCTGCTTTCTTACAGGAGCCCAGAGTCTGACGTTTACTAATCTTGACATTAACTGAAAGTCTGGAACTACTTCTCACAGGTGTTCAGAGTAAATAGCAAGTCAGGAAAAATGTGAGAAATCTGAGTGTGGGAGATCAAACATTTCATTTGCATTTTTTCCCCACTGAATCCACATCTGAAAAGGCCACTCACAGTTGTCCTGTAGACAGAACTGATCCAGGCTCGACCACAGCACAGGTAAGCAGAGCCAGCTTCTTATGAACACCAAGTTTTCTATTAAATCCAGTGAAGGCTCTTTGACATCTTTTCCTATCTCTTTTTGGAAGGACTAAAGTTTCTGAAGGAATATGGTTTAAGAATGAGTATTCCAATTAAGCCAATTATCTCATAATATAAATTAAAAACTCTGGGAAGAGTCCATCTTACATTTCAGACTTCAGAGCAGATCATTTCTTCAGCATCTGTTTTAGAAAATGTTATTTTCAATGATAGTTCTTAGTCTGCTTATGAGTAAGTACTTTACTCTGGTTCTACAAACTGCCTGTTTATCTATTCTCAACTGCAGTAGAAAAATTAAGGTCTCCTTATACTTATTTTAATCTGCTATACAAATTGATTTAATTAAACAACCATATTTTGTTCTAAAAATACTTTTTATGATAATCTTTAACCAAATTACAAGAATCTTTCATGATAGAGTACAATTAATAAAAGCCTCAAATTAAAGTTAAAATAATTAAACCTTAATCTCAATTTCAGTTTATGCATTTCAAATGAGTTGTTATTTTGTTATATTAGCAAGATGCTTTTGTCTTTTTTGACTCCTAATACTAGAACATTAGAATATGGTAATTCCATGTTTTTCCAAAAGCATCAGGAATACAATGAATATGAGTGATTCTAACAATAACCTAAAAACTAATGACTTTCCAGAATAATCTGCCTTGCCTTTGTTCCTAATCCTTGTCCTTCTGTCTTCCTTTCCTTCACTGTTTCACTGCATATAAAATATAATTATATTATGTGTTATTAAACACTGAGTAGGTTAAATTAAATAATATGAGGCTACATTATTTACTGCAAAGATGAAAATAGTTACATAGACTTTTGTTCTATGACCTGAAAATATGCAATGATAAAAACAAAAATAATGTCAAAATTTTGTTGACTGCATCTCCTCTACGAACAGTGTAATATATGTTTAATTTATTTGTGCTAATATTTATGTATATTCATACATTTAAATTATATATAAAGATATTTCAAGCTATATGTATATGTTTATATATGTATATTTCTAATTTGGTAAGTCAGAAAACTGAAACAGACTGGTAATATTAGTTGACTTGATGCCACTAAATGCAGGAGGTTAGTCCCAAGAGACTTGATGTTTACCATAAAGGATAGAGAACTCATACCTAAGAAGAATTCACACTGAAGAATCACTGCATATTCAGGAGCTAATACACATGAAACAGACATTCAGAGTCACTACAAAAACAAGATCACCAAATGCTGGTGGGAGGACCGTCTTTTTAGTAATTATAAAGAATACTAGGACTTTGGTCCATAGCAGCCAGCCTACATCTCAAAGGGCTTTTGTTATTTTGTCTGTAAAAATGGAAGTGGAGGATAGCCTTTATACAGAAATTCTGTTTGTAGATGCATCTAGATTATATACTGGGACAAAAAAAATCTATAGAGAGAGGGCAATTAGTGAGCATGTGCCTTGGAAATAGCAGAATTATTTTGAGAAAATTATCCTATAAAAGAAACCACCAAGAGAGCCCCATGAAGACTCTCAGTTCCCGATAGAAGAGGCTTTCTCTATACTACCTGAGAATGAGGCTTGGATACACTTGACCAATATAGAGAGATGCACATGGGTACATCATGAGTGTGTGATTACTAGAAAAGGGTCTAACAGGTCAGAGATTAGGAAAGCAGTCACAGAAGAGCTGATGAAATGATTCTGCAGAAAGAAATGCTAGTGATTAGGATCTGGGGATCCAGACTTACGTTCCTTTTGTGTGGCATTCCAGCCTGTTTGCTGACCTCTCTGGTTTTCACATACGACTGTGCTCCAATCCATCTCCTTCACTTACAGCAAAACAACTTTTAATAATAAAATTCTGGTTAAATATTTTTTGTTTGTTTCTGGAAGTTGTGATCCTCAGCAGAGATGCACTTTGAACTCTCTTAAAAGTATGGGACACAGTAGTATTGTCCCAACTTTTCCTACATGATCAACTAAAATCAGAATGTCTAAATAAATCCTGTTTCTTAAACATGGTCCATATCATCAGAGAGATAAACAGCTCATGTGACAATCAGATTACAGCTTCTGATGTTCACATCTCAGAGGAAGAAAATATTCTCTTTTTGTGTCAATATGGAAATGGTTACAATGCCTGTAGAATGTTTTCCTCCCCACTTACCCCCCTCTCACCTTAAGAAACATCTCTTAATGTACTACATGTCTATGTTTTGTCATTGAGAATAATTAGCAAGAGAAAGAGTATTTTAGTAAATCTATTATTTAAATACCACCACGGCCCAGCCTGTTAGTATACACCATTTATTAGAGAAGCTGATGCAGGAGTATCTCACATTCAAGACCAGTATGGACAACTTAGTAAGACCATGTCTCAAAGTTAAAAATAAAAGGTGGGCTAGAAAAATACCTCTGTGGTAGAATACATGCTTTGCACGAGCAAGGCCCTGGATTCAATCTATGTGCTCCAAAATAAAATAGAGTAAAACAGTCATATCAACAATGAAGCCAGTCTCCTAGCCCAGTTCTTCAGTGTTCTGTTGAGAGCATACTATGAACAGAGGCCATGTCTACTATAACTAACACCTGTGCACAAGACAATGACAATCAAGGACCTTCCTGTGCTCAAGGCACCATCACGCTTCGATGAAATAGAAAATAACCAATAATGTTAAATCTTAAGATTCCAAACCCATTTGACAAAACTGGATAAAATTCTCCATTATATAAACTTTTGTCTTGTTTTAAAGTTGGAAAATTTGAGTCAAAAAATATGTAAGATAAGATGTATGAAATCCTCTCCAACAAATAAGCAGATCCTTCATTAAAATGACATTTTTGATTACATAAGTTCTTTATGTATGGGCTTGTGTTTCAGAACATGTATGATATCTTTCTTAGAAACAACAATTAACTTGTAAAATTCCTTATAAAGTTCACAAAGTACTTTATCATATTTAATTTAATTTTATTGCTTTTTCTTTAACATTTAGTTTGTTTAACATTTAACATTTTACATTGACTAATTTTTGTTTAGGAAAAACAAAAGTTTGAGGCAAGAAGGGGAAAGATAATTTGTTTCTTTTTTTATAAGTATAAAACTTGCTAAGAGAAAAATCTGCTTTCTTGTGGTAACATGTGGATCTTTGAGCTGTAGATATCACACCTTAGATACGTCAGCCACTCTTTATTAGAGTATTTTATTTTCCTTGAATTGTATGGAATACAGAGGTATCCCATATTTCAATTTTATATCTATGTAAATATATCCTATGGAGGTAATTTTTTATTTGTTTTTAACAACTACATAAAATCATGGCAGATAACTTGTACAATAGAAGAACTACTTGATAAATATGAAGAAGTCAGGACACCACAAATTCTGTTCACATGGCTTCCCTGCTCTTAAGAACCACTACCTGTACAAAAAGGAATGAAATCAAAGACTGGATCTATCTCAAGGAGTCAGAAGCGCTCACATTTCTCCATTCTGCTCTAATCTTTCTGCTACCTCCTGGATCTTGTGGCTGTCATAGTCTCAGGCCCCACCTCCTCACCAGTCACCTGTTCTTCATTCCAGCTTTCTTTCCTGCTTCCACACCTTTCCTAAGCACAGAAAGAAATCTGTGTGACTCTGGAACTTTATCCTGGTCTCTTTTAATTACCATGCCCTTCACACAGCTGACAATCAGTCTAGAAAGCCTCTCCTGGGTATCTTCCTTCCCAGTCACACAGCTTTCTATATCCTGCAGCTCTATTAACTCTTACTTTACTACACAGTAACTCCTTTTATACCACACACCTTATCCCTTCCCTCATTAGAGTTTCCAAAATGAAGTAAGGGGTAAGTTAACCAACCTTTATTCTTATATTTTGTCTTATGCAGGTGCTAAGAGGAGCCCACTGAAGGAGAAAGCCTCACCTATATTTTCTATCATTGTGAACCTGCTTAGTTGGATCAGTAAAAACTGTGAGGAAATGCAAGAAAGACTGAACAAATGCTACATAAATGTACTTTTTATTATGTTAATGCAGAGAACACTAGTACATGTCAATGGAAACGGGCCTCAGTTGGACCTCCTACACCAGTTACATCATATTACCAAAAAGCAGGATAGCTGCCACAATCAGAAGCTCCTGATTCTTAGTTCATAAGACTTCTATTGCCAAGAGAAAATTTCAACCTAGGTACCATCTTTAAATGGCCATATATAAAACAATTTATTTTCATAGGTTTGAACAGAAACCAAGAATCAGCAAACATTTGAAAAAATAAAATAACATCAGAAAAAGTAACAGATAAATAAAGAGAAAAAATTGACAATTCAGAGAAAACAAATAAGGATAATTTGAATATTAAAACAATAATAGTTTATAGAATCCTTCCGTAACCAAATACACATTGCCCACGGCCATCAATCAGTCCATAAAATGAGAAAATAGCAAATAATAAATAGGAGAGACATTTATGTGACATGAAAGTTCCAGGATTTTTCTTGGTTTCTTTACTTCTGTGTATATTAAGAAAAACAATGTAATACTTGTCAAATATTATATTCAGTGGACATATATACATTTATACATAGTATAATAAATTCTTTGATAGGTAATTTAATCCCAAGTGGTCTGTCCTAAATACATGTACATATGAACAAAATTAAATAGACTCAAAAGATTTTATACATATTTGCATATGTGTAATATGTAAAATTAAAGAAAGTAAACTAAGCATATAAAGTTATAAATATTCTAATTAACTTAAATTTTCCACTCCACAATATATATTTCAAAATTCCCTATAATATACACTTCTGTGGATTATAAGTAAGAAAATAAGACAAAAGTGTTTTGATTATTCAAGAATGATCTCAAGTCATTCACTGTGAGTTTAATTCAGCTCCAGAGATTTGGTGATCAACAGCAGACCTCTCTCTGAGAAAATGAGTTCCGTTCTCTACTAGGCATTCACTGTCATAAGCACACCTCAGCAACTCAGCATTTCTCTGCAAATTTGATCCAAGAAATCTCCTAAAGAAATAAACTTATATATAATAACATACTCCTTTCACTAAGTAATAGTGGTAAAATTGATACTAATTGAAGCATTCAGAAACAGTGGATTATCAAGGTAAAATGTAGTAATTAATAAAATAATAAACATTGTGGAGAGATTGTGAAGCAAGATCAGGCATAATGGCATGTATCTATAATCCCAGCACTCAGTAGGCTGAAGAATTAAAATTTAGCTTTAACCTAAGCTTCATAGAAAGTTTTAGGCCAGCCTGGAATGACTAGTGAGACCCTGTCTCAATTAAAATGGAACAAATATTAAGTAGATAAAATGATCAGTACTCAAGTGTAAGAAACAGAATACAGCATTAAAATTGTGCTATGAGAAGACTATATGCAAATAAATATTTGAATGCAAACAAATTTGAAGGGTACAAACAAATTTAAATATTTGAGTGTGTTTTATTCTTTTCTCAGTCTTAGAAAATAAAAATAAGAGAATTTTCTATATTCTCCACCCATATCTTAATTTTACCTAAAATAGACACTATTTTTCATTTCTGATGAATAATAAAATGTATATCTGCCTCCAAAAGCAAATAATGTCCTTGAGCTCTAAATTTGCTTCTGAAACTTTATCTTATAAAAGATGACACTCTTCAAATTTTTCATAGGCACACTACACTATTTTCAGTATTTGTTTACATAGCTATTTTTTTTTTTGCATTGAGGACTGATCTTTTTAATTAAATTGGTTTATTTATTTTACATCCCGGCCATGATTTCGCTTCTCTCCTCTGTTACCATTTCCTCCCCCACCTTCCCTCACCCCCTATCACCTCTCATCTCTTTCTGTTCAGAAAGAGCAAGCTTCCTATGGCTATTAAGAAAGCATGGCATATCAAGTTGCAGTTGTACTGAGCTCCTCTCCTTGTATAACGCTGGGTAAGGCAACCCAGTATGAAGAATAGGTTCCCAAAAGTCAAAGTGTTAGGAGCAGCTCCTGTTTTCACTGTTAAGAATTCCACATGGAGATCAAGCTGGACACCACCGTTTCTATGGAGAGGGCCTGGGTTGGTCCCATGTAGGCACTATTCAGTTTTTAACAATTGAAGTTTAAAGCAAAAAGGAAAAATTGGTGTCATGAGAAGAATAGATGTTACTCACTTTTTCAATTAACAAAGTTAAAAAGATGAGTGAAGTTCCTGAGAAAAATGGAATTGTATTCATTTTGGACCTCTATTAGTGTAATTTAAGGACCCCATGTCATAGGAAATCCATCCATTAAACATCAAACTAATGAAGGTTAAATCTCTTTTTGTATGTTTCAAAACAAAAGAAAATTTTAATTATTTGCATATAATTTGTTCTTCCTATTATTCCTCAATAAATATTGAAAACACTTTATAAGTCAGTCTAGTCTGTGCTAGTTAAGAGATATCAAAGTACATTGTATAAATCATAGAACATTTAAAGGATTTACAGGCTAGGAGGTGCAATACACACAGACATAGCCAGTTCTGAGTTGACGTGATAACTTCTGAGACCAAAATATTAATGGGATACAGACAGGAATGCCTTAATAACTCTCATAACTAAACAGTCTCCTAATGCCATTGAACTTGAGGTTCATGAATTTCAAGAACAATGAGGGGTGATTGAAGTGAAAGGGACATGCTAGACTCATCAGCTTGGTCTCCATCCCAAAGCCTTTCTCTATCAACATAAAGATGCCTAAAGTCTGTGGACCAGCTAACATATTTACTCAACTAGTGGTTGATGGATACTCTCAAGCTCTTTTCAGATTTACTGAAAATTAACAAAGTAATTGTGTGGAATAATTTCTGATACAAGACTGTGCATTAATAACAGGTTGCCATCTTTCTATTCAAGCTTACCCACTATAGGATGGTCTTAAAAATATAATCCCCCACTTTCATTATATTGCCCTAATAATTTCTATTTGCTTTTAGTTTGAAAAGCAGGAGGATACTGAGGGATTAAATCTTTATTCACAATTAATCGAGGAAATTGGTTTAATTCACTGAATTCTAATATGCTTAAAACAGCTTTAATTGGTATTATTTTCTTTCACTCAAAGGGAATGCTCTTCAATACCTACATCTATAGTGTTAGCAGAATCCTTATTGTAACATCTGCTTCTTCTCCATTCCAATTAATTCTGCTCAATTTGAAACTGTCAGGACTGTCAGAACATATCAAGAGCCTAGGTGGTAGTACAAATCAGTTCATCTTTCAATGGGAATGCCTCTACCTGGAGTTTGAAGTCCAAAGTCTGAACTGTCACTTCCTTTGTAGTAAGAGACATCTTCAAACATGTCTTCAAATTTTTCTGAGCAAAATACAAACTAAGTATTAATTTAATCTTTATTAATTTAATCTACCTTAAACTAATCATAATTATGCAAAGCAAGTGTCTAGTACCCACACACTGTAGTAGTGCTGTTGCCAAGAATGGATCTAAGGACCTGTGACATGTGAGGTTAAGTACTACTGAGTTAACTCTTTGAGAGTAATGTGGGGTTTTCTTACTTTTCTTTTTTTTTTTTTTTATTTTGTATTTATCAAAAAAAAAAACAGTAAAAAGAATTTAAAATGCAGAAGAGTTAACAATAACTATACAGAGGATAGAATTTACCTGATTATGTGTTAGCAGGACTCTGCCAATGTCATTTTTCACTGCCCCAGTATTTCTGTTCTGTGTATAGCCTCCTTCCTTTAGTTCCCACCATTGACAAATGTTAATTTTTGCCCCCACATTAACCAATTCACCACCTACTCCATTTGTTCTACTCAGTGGATATGAGACTGACCAGGGATGATTCTTGTGTCCAGAGAACTCAGTGCCTGCTAAGCTGGTTCCTCAGCCCCACAGTACAATCTTAACCAGCCTGCCCTTTTCTCTGGTTTTACCCTGTAACTTGTGTCTCTCTTCTCATCACCAGTCAAAGATTCTTCTTTGGGAAAGGATATTAACCTCTCACCAGATTACTTCTGTTAAACTCTCGACCTAATATCTATGATGAGTGGAGGGGAACTTTTGCCTATTAGTATTTCTCAGTATCTAATAAATAGAAGTGAACTTGCTGTGTAGAAAAGGATAGCTTAGAACTCCCAGAGGTCCTTCAGCCTCTACCTCCAAAATGCTAAGGGTTGTTAGGCTTATTTCAGGGCAGTTGGAGAACAGTCACTGAATAAAGGGCCATTTGTTCTTGTGGGTGTGATCCTCCTGATCTTCTCATAGACAATATATTCATACAGCAGCGAAAGAAAATAATAAATTTTTCACTCCATCAGAGATTCTTTGAAGCTACAATAACAATGTTTAATATATAAAAATCAAGTATTTACCCATATTACATCTAAAAGATATCTGCTATCACCAACTATCAATTCTGGTCCTGAGAGTCATTTAGGTCTCAGAGAGATGGAAGTTGAACCATATTGGGAGACAGTTATCTCTTTGTAAAGTCAGAAATCCTGAGAGAAAAAGCTTCATGACACAGAGTATCTATTAACCTTTTCTTATTTGATGATATGTAGACTTCAGATGCTAAAGGAAGAGTTGCCTTAAATGACACTAGATGTATAAGGTAACTGAAAATATGGATAAGAACTGATCATGCTTTTTATAATTAACAATAGACATATATATATATATATATATATATATATATATATATATATATACTCATTTCCTAAGATAGATTAAACTGGTAGTGGTAAATATCTTTTAGCTCAATAATGCAACTGATTGGAAATTGCCATTCTTTCTCATTGGCCCTGTATCTACATGTTTCTCTCCAGGTATGATTGAAGCAGAAAAGAGACAGTGACAGAGAAAAACAGACATTGTGCTATAAGAGATTAAATAGTTGAAAAGACAAATGCTTTTGAAGAGAAACACCTGAATAAGTTTCTAATTGAACACAGCAAGCCTGTCCCAGGCCCTGCATGGGATGGTATAGCAAAAACACTCACAGACCTAGAGAAGAGAGTGAAAGTAAGAAAGTGTGATGGTGTCAGGCATGAAGAGTAGCTTTGTTTGCCATTTCAGGGACCTCACCTATTACTATGGGGAATTCTTTGCTGTATTTTAAGCAGATAGAAAAACAGAAAAAAAAATTATTATGTTTAAACTTAGCTTGAGGACCAATATCCAACATATATAAAGAACTAAAAAAACTAAATATTGAAAAAACAAATAACTCAATTTTAAAATGGAGTATAGATTTATAGAGGAATCTCAAAAGAGGAAGCTCAGATAGCTGAGAAAATATTCAACATCCTTATTCATCAGGGAAATAAAAACTGCTATGAAGTTTCATCTTAAAGCTGTCAAAATGGCTAAGATCAATAAAACAAATGATAACTCATGTAGGTGAGGATGTGGAATATGGGAAACACTCATCCACTGTTAGTGGGTGTACAAATTTGTAGAGTCACTGTGGAAATCTGTGTGCCAGTTACTAAAGAAGATGCAAATCAATCTACTTCAAGACCCAGCTATACTAGTCTTGGCATATATATATATATATATATATATATATATATATATATTCAAAGGATATTCCATCCTACCCCAGAGACACTTGCTCAGTCATGTTTACTATTGCTCTATTTACAATAGCCAGAAATTAGAAACAGCCTATATTCCCCTCCACTGGTGACTATATAAATAAAATGTGATACATTTAAATAATTGATAATATTAGTCAGTGGCAAAACAAATATGAAATGTCACTTATATGTGGATATTAGCAGTTAAGTCAATGATAACCAAGCTATATTTCATAGACCTATAAAGGCTAAGTATAGAGTAAGGGACTAGGGGCAGAGAATAGATAGAGAGCATTAGGAAAGAAAATATAATAGGTGGTTATGGATAAATGGAGAGTTGAATTAGTAGGACCAAGTGGAAAAGGAGAAGAAAAGAGATACCTAGAAAGGAAATACAAGGAAAAATATCTAAAAATTAAAGGCTACTTGAGAGCTATCCTCACAGATCTGTATCTTGCTCAGCCATCATCATAGAAGATTCCTACAGCATCACATGGGAACACAGAGATCCACAATCATATACTATGCGAAGAATAAGAGGCCTTGGAACACTTAGTTCTTTACAGAATGTATCCATCAAATCCCTCCTCAGAGCTCAGAGAACCCCTTGCAGGAGGAGGCAGAAAGAGCAGAATGGTCAGAAGGAATGGAAGACACCAAGAAAGTAAGACCCGCTAAATCAATAGGATTTATCCATGTATGAATTCACAGAGACTGGGACATTATGCATTGGGACCATGCAGGTATGTACCAGATGGGGTCTTAGAAATAAAATAAGTTGGCACATGTCCAAGCCCTAACCCAGAATCTATGTTCAATTGGTACCTACTAGAAAATGAAAATTTAGTTTTCTCTAAGGAAAAAACTGCATGCTCAGCAAAGGGTGTCCAACAGAAAATGAACTCAAGGAGTCAGTCCAAGGTGTTTCTGATACCAAGCTGTTCAGTGGTTATGGTTTGCAGCTTGGGCATGTTTTGCTTTTTTCTTGGTTGTTTGTTTGTTTGCTTAGAGTCCACTAATGCTTATCTTTCTTGGTTTGTGATACCTCGATCAGGAGGATATTCTCCAAATCCATCCATTTGCCTGCAAATTTTAGGATTTCATTTTTTCCTACTGCTGAGTAGTACTCCATTCTGACATCTTGGATCCCACTCCCCCTAGAGGAACACCTGACTCAGTCTTGAGGTTGTGGGGAGAAAACTGGATCTGCCAGGAATGGAGACTGAACTAAGCAATATTGGGACAGTGGGACCATGGGAATGCCTGCTGCCTGCCCAGGGAGGGGATGGAGAGTTGTAGAGAAGAGAGAATGACCTGATGTGTTGGGAGGGGGAAGGGACCTTGAATAAGGATATACAAAGATAGAAGGTGTAACTTCTTTGTTCATAATAAAAAAAGAAAGAAAAAAGAAAATGAACACAATGTTTGGTTTTCTTGTGGGCTTCCTAACAGTGTGGGAAGAACAGTTGATGACTCTTTTGCCTACTTATGAGACCCTTTTCCATCTATTGAATTGCCTCATCCAGCCTGATGTGATGGTTTGTTCCTGCTTTTTTTCTGAGGTTTTCTAAATGGAACCCACCCCCAAGAATTTCTTGTGACTGAGTGAAGCTATATTGCCTTTTCTTATGTGGACATCTCTACCAATTGCTCTCCTTTATTTTCAGTTTGCTTTCTTCTCATTGTGGACAATATGATCATAGGTTTAAGTTCTCTAAGGAAACTTCCTTGGAGAACAGGTGACATTGTTTTCAGTCATTTAACTATTCATGAGTTGACCATGCTCCAGCAAAGAGTTACTGTCTAGTATTATGCAAGAAACTCAAAATAAATTCAATGGACCAAAGGAAGAAAAAATCACTTAGAAAAAAAAGAAAGAGAGATAGAGCGGGAGGAAGGGAGGCAGGAAGGAATGAAGAAACAAAGGAATGAAGGAAGGAAGGAAGAATCTTACCTATCCTATTTTGTTTTGTCATGGTCCAATTCTCCAACCATTTGTTATATAGTTAAAAGCAAACAAAATCATACCATTACAATATTCTTTCTTTAATATTTTATAACTTTAACAGACAATACTTTATCTTTTACACATTAATGTAGATATTTTATTACTCATAATAGTAAATATTTTGTAGATAGAGATAATGTCCTTGGAAATACTTGCATTTTTATAGCTCCATATTAATTGCTATTTCTATGGGTTATTATAAAAATTTAAAACTCTGTTGATTAAAAGGTAATAAATACATATTTTGGAAAAGGTCTTCTTCATTTACACAGAAAGCTCTTCACATAGTATTACTATTCAGTTTGTGGGCTCTGGTCTAGACATCAACTATCAGTTCATTTTGTAGTGGCCGAAATCTATGCTCATAAGGAAACATTTACCTCTTAGTTCCTGAGTGTGGTAACATAATTTAGAAAAATCTAGATTTCTTTTTGATGAGAAAAATGAAAAATAAAACTAAATTTTACTGATAAATGACATTATAAGTATTTTAAACCTCAACTCAACTAAATACTCAGTCCCAACCAATATATCAATATGTGTTTATCAATCTATTTCAACCATAGCCAGTGATTAAAACATGGGCATTTTTTATTCATAAAAAAGTTTTTAAAAGAATTTAATAGGAGTAAAATAAATATATTTAAAATTCTATAAATGCAATATAGTTATTGTCAAGTCATTTCACTATTTGTCCCTTTTGTTTATTTTTTTAATCCACTGAGAATATTTAAGTCACTAAGCTTTCTTTCTGCAATTTTAATTTAATTGGCAGCATAAATGTCTATAGAAAACTACCACCGACCTGAATTTAATGAGAATTTGAAGCTAGAACTTAAAAAATGAAACAGAAATTTTGCAAATTGTTTTGAATGTGCAAGAGTTAGTAATCAACTAAATCCCCATTGTTTTATTTGTGTTCTTCAGCAATTTATCACTCGTTCGTTTTCCCCCCTTCCATTCCTTCTCTCTCCTCACCCCACCTTTTTCTCTTCCACAATTATTAAAGTTATTGCTGAATTTTCTTATTATGAATCTGCCTTTCTATGCCCATAAATGTAATAATGCTCAGACTCATTTGGACAACTCCAAGGAAAAAGCATCTTCTCTATACAAAGGGGCTAATGAAGTCAGCGAAACTAACAGCATACAAATGAAATGCATACTACAGGCAAGGAAGGTTCCAGCACTGAGAGTGGAGAGAGTTGACACAGTCCTACCCTAACCAAAAAGCCTGTGTGCAAGTTATAGCCCTGGGAGAGAGAAAATCAGGAGCATGTGATCCTGGACATATCACCTACACTCTACAGCAGGGCTTATGCTCGAATCAACTGAAAAACAAAACAAACTCCATTTCTTTTGTATACATTTTTAGTTTCTTTTCTTTCTTTTGTTTTCTTTCTGTTTTGTTTAAATTTAAGAGAGAACAAAGAACATGATATTGGATGGATAAGGAAAGGATGAGTATTTAGGAGGAATTGGGGGATTAGAAAGAATACAATCAAAGTGTACTGTATAAAAAACTTTAAACAATGAAACACCTACACATAGTGATGTCATCAATGAAATAAAGTAGCAATATATGCTGCTTTCTCTTTATAGAAGCATGTAAAGTGCAATTAATTATGGTGGAATGTTCTTTGCACGCTGTAAATAAAGGACTGTTTTGGCCTATGCACAGCACCGTAGAAATGGGTGGAGGATCAGAGCACAGGCAGGTAGGAGCAGGGCCGAGTTAAGTCAGTCTCCATCCGTCCCCTGAAGAAGAAGCATGTAGGAATCCAGGTGAGCCACGGGCTGTGGGCCACATGGTGGAAACATTAGTAGAAATGGGTTGATTTAAGATGAAAGAGCTAGCTAGTAATGTGCTTAAGACATGGGCCAAACAGTGTAAAGAATATAAGCGTGTGATTCATTTCTTTGGGGGACAAAACCACCATGGACCAGGTTCCAAACCTGCTGCGCACTCCAGGTTCCAACCACCACGCGTGTGCCAGGTCACAAACCTCCGGCCCCAAACGGGCCAGGAAACTTTCTACAACAATTAATGAAGCATGTTAGAGTGCAGGTAGTCTTAATGTGCCAAATTCTAGGAAAAAAAATGCCAGAAATTAACTGATGCTCTGTAAGTGTCACATTTGTGTAGTGTTCAGTATTTAAACTGGGGTTGTCACAGAAGACTGGGTTTACTATAGACCTAAGGGCAATAACAAGTAAGACTAGATAGCATTGCAGGACAGATAGTTTTTAGGCTGATTTAAAAAGCACCCATCTATATATTAATAAGGAGGCTGTTGTCACCACTTTCAGATCAATTTCTTTTCAGAAACAGCAGAGAAATGGAAGCCATAAATTGGGAGAAATAACAAATAGGGTTATTTGTGCAGCACATAGTAAAATCCTGTTCTAAATATATCAAGATGCAAGAAAATGTGACCACATGCAAAGGAAATTCATCCTGCTGAGCAGATCAACAAGTGATCCAGGTTATCATCATCTACAGTTGTTTTAGCTCTTTAAAATTTCAGGAGAAATCGGTTAAATGATGTAGAGATTAATTGTGTTGAAAGAGAAATAGAAACAATAGAAAAAGAAAAATCTAAACTTCAGCTCATTAGTTTCACTATAAGGAAAAGCTTCTATAGCAGAAGCAATAAACTAAGAGTTAATCTCAGAGTGAGAATCTCAGAGAGAGAATAGAATAATAGATATTTGAACAGAAGCAAGGTAGAATATCCTGATTGATAGATGATAGATTAGACAGATAGATAAGAGATAGATAAGAGACAGACAATAGTCAAATTTACAGCAAGAAAGGGTAGATAGGTGATATATACATAGACAGGTATATAGATAATAGAGATGATTAGATATATGATAGTTAAATGATGATAGATACATATATAAAAAATGAATAAATAGATAATAGATAATTCATAGTTAAATAGTAGATAGATGATAGAGATAGATAGATAGATAGATAGATAGATAGATAGATGATAGATAGGTACATATTAGGTGTTGTACATAAGAGAAATAACTAGATAAGTAGATGACAAATCAGATAAATGTTAGATAAAGGGCAAAAGATATATTGATAGATAGTGTATAATTACTACATATAGATGAAAAATAAATGATTTGCAGATATGTAAATGATTCATTGACAAATATAAATAAATAGATGAGAGAAGATGATAGTATACAAGCACTTGGAAGTCAAGAAGAGAACCTGTACAGAGAAAGATGTGGAAACAAGTGAATAAATGACCAAATGCTTTGCAATTTAACGGAAAAAAATTTACTTAGAGAAAGTTAATATCCAAAGAGCATTACACGTAAACATATAATGGTTGAAGTGATGAAAACCAATGATAAGTGAAGGAAAAGTGGCAATTCAGTGAGGAAAGTAACAAGGACATTATAGACAACACTAACAGAAGTAATGCAAGCCAGGTGACAGTATAGTTCTCAGTGTTACGACAGGGAAATGGAGCACCCCTTGGCTCCCAATTCTATATTTTGTCAAAACAAGGCTAAATTTTAAAAAAATGCTAAAGTAATTTGTTGCTAGCAAGCTCAGATTGCAGAGTACCAAAACCCTCGAGGAAGAAGTGCCAACAGAATTGAAAGCTACGGTAACTGAATGGCTTAAAAACAAAGGCTTTTTGTCTTAATGTGTTAAACCACCACTGGAGAAATAAGTCATAGCAAAATATCATGAGGTTTGTTACATGAATGAAGAATATAACACAATAGGAAAGTAAGGTGGTCTGCTAATATATATAAAGTGATGAAGTTTTTAATTCAAGGTAGAATATGATGAATTAAAAACTCATATTTTAGTTTTGACAGCATATCCTAAACACATAGATAAGTAAGTGCCTTGAAGTTATAAAGTAGAAGACTAAGATACATAAAACTACTCTGAAGGCTATAGAAAAAGATGACCAGAAAAAGAAAAAGAATTTCACACAGGGAAAAGAGAAAGCATATTCAAGAAAATCTTATAAATATTCATGTTAAATATAAATAGACTAAATAATTCAAAGGATAGATTACAAAATGATCTGAAAGGTGAGATGAATTATGTGAATAAGATACAAGTAAAAATGGATTACCTAACAAAATGAGCATCAGGACTTGCATCATTCAGAATTTACAATGTTCTCAATAACTGATAGAATAAGTAGAAAACAAACAAATACAATGTCTATCAAAAATTAAACAAACCTATTTAATATATAAATATTTATAAATATTACAGGAAAAACTATAGATACAGGAAATTATTGCCATTTTCTTAAATCAAAATAATTTTTAACTATATTTCTACATATAAATTGGTTCTTACAACCATAAATAAATCTAACTCTCAACTCTCAGCAAAGAATCTTTTTACACACTAAGGCTACTACAGAAAGCCAGGATTGGTCAAAATGCAGAAACTAAGTGACTTGGTGTTTGCAGCCTCAATGAGCACATCTACAATAAAACCCTTATAGATAAGTCTCAGAGAACATGGTGGAAGGAGAAGGGTGATGGACTAGGCTGTAAAAATTTGCAAACCAGAAGGCCTACTGTCATGAGATAGGGTCCTTTAAACATGACAGGCAAGTTGCATCTAGGAGATCTTAAAAATGTGGTAAAAAAAAAAAAATTGTACATTGACTGGAGCAGTTGGCCTGCCACCATGAAAGGGAAGTGGTACCAGGCTTCAGTTTAGATGAAGAACTGTGGTCAATTAATGGCTGTTGAGAGAGGGAGATTCATGTTCTCCAACGATGACCACTTTGATAGGCTATCCAATCCCAGGTGGTCAGCCCTAAACACATGGACATAAGAGAAATACTGCATATGCTCAGTAGGTTGCATGTGTGTGTGTGTGTGTGTGTGTGTGTGTGTGTGTGTGTGTGTGTGTATAAAACAATTCTAACTATAGAAGCTTAGGCCATAAAATTAAGACCAAATGGAAGGCTATAGAAGAAGTTGTAGAAGAAAAGGGAGAGATGGAAATAATATAAAATAGTACTTATCTATGAAATTCTAAAAGAATGAAAATGAAATAAAGTTAATACTACACATACAGATGGAACATTTACCAAGACAGACTATATGCTAAGACAAAAAACATGTTTGAAAATATTAAATAATACAGTCATAAAAGGTTTTTGATTATATAGAATTAACTTAGAACTGAAGATCAAAGATATTATGTAAACTTTATATGTTAGAAATTAAACTACTGGCTGAGCAAAGCTTTGGTGGGACAAAGCCTGCTCAGACCAAGGTTGATGTCATAGCATGGTGACAGCAGAGTAGCAGCCAACCCTCTGAACACACAGCTGATTAAGAACCTCTAGACCAACAACCAAGAGTCTACCAAGAACTAATTAAGAGTGAATTGAGAAAACAAAAGGCAGATGCCAGTGCAAGAATACATACAAAGATCAAAAATAATACAAAGATCAAAAAGACATCACCAAAACAAGCAAATGGTTTCTATAGCTTCAAGACCTGAACATAACAATGAAGAGGAAACAGAAGGAAACTACCTTAAAAACAGCTTTATGAAGCTAATAGAAGCCTTAAAAAAGGATATTAAAAAACTCCCTTAAAGAAATAGAAGAAAATACAAACAGAGAGTTGGAAGAGATGAACAAGTCCCTGAAAAAAAAAATAAAGAAAACCAAGGAAAAGAAAACAAACAGGAGAAAGAAACAGTCTAGGAATTAAAAATTGAAATTGATGTGATCAAGAAGGCAAAAAGTGAAACAAAGCCTGAAATAGAAAACCTAAAGAAAAGACATAGAACCATAGAATCAAGTATAACCAATAGAATCCAAGAGATGGGAGAGAGAATCTCTGGGGTGGAAGACTCAATAGTGGTATTAGATACATCAGCTAAAGAAAACACTAAAACCAAAAAGTCATAACACAAAATGTCCAGGAAATTTGGGATATCATGAAAGACCAAACCTGAGAAAAAATGGAATTGGAGAAGGAGAGGAGCACAAGCTCAAAGGCACAGAAAATATATTCAACAAAATCATACAAGAAAAATTCCCCAAACTAAAGAAGAAAATGCTAACAGAAGCCTACAGAACACCAAATAGACTAGACCCACAAAAAAAGTATGCTTGCCATATAATAATCAAGCCACTAAACTTACAGAACAAAGAAAAAAAATACTAAGAGCTGCAAAGGAAAAGGGCCAAATAATCTATAAAGGCAGACCCATCAGAATAACACCTGACTATTCAATGGAAATGATGAAAGCAAGAAGGTCCTGATCAGACATTATACAGACAATAAAAGTTCATGGATGCCAACCTAGACTACTATACCCAGCAAAACAATCAATCAACATAGATGGAGTAAACAAGATATTTCATGACATAACCAGATTTAAAAAATACCTATTCACAAATCTGGCTCTATATAACCCCTAGAGGGAAAACTCCAACCTAAGGAAACTAGAAACATCCCTGTAACCACAGACAATTGTTAAGAGCACAGAAGAACCCCCCCACACACACAAAAAGGAAATACAAGCTACCACCAAAATTAATGGGAAATATTGATCATTGGTCATTAATATCCCTTAATATCAGTGGACTCAATTCACCTATGAAAGTCATAGCCTAGCATGATGGATACAAAACCAGAAACCATCCTTCTGCTGCAACTCCAAAGACAGACACAGGCTCGCAGAAAAGGGTTTGGAAAAGACTTTCCAATTAAATGACCCTAAGTAACAAGCTGATGTAGTCATTCTAATATCTAACAAAAAAATTTTAAACTAAAATCAATAAAAAGACCAGAATGGACACTACTTATTCATCCAAAAATAAAAAATCCACCAAGATGAAATTTCAATCCTGAATATCTATGCCCCTACCACAAGGGTCCCTATATATGTAAAAGAAACACTACTAAAACTTGAACCTCATATCAAATCTGACACAATATTAATGGGAGACTTCAATGCTCCACTTCCACCCTTGGATAGGTCAACCAGACAGAGTCTCAACAGAGAAATAAGGGGTCTAACAGAGGTTATGATGCAAATGGGTTTAATAGATATTTACAAAAGCTTCCACACAAACACAAAGGAATATACATATTTCTTAACCCACATGGAACTTTCTCTAAAATCGATCACATAAATGATCATAAAGCAAATATCAATAGATACAAAAAATGGAAATAATCCCTTGTATATTATCCGACCACTATGGTCTAAAGTTAGAGTTAAACATCATCAAAAATCAGGGAAAGTTTACCAAACTCATGGAAACTAAACATCACTCAACTGAACCACCTCTGTGTGAAGGAAGAAATTAAGAAAGAAGTCAAAGACTTCCTAGAATTTAAAGAAAATGAATCCACAATATAACCAAACTTATGAGACACAATGAAAGCAGTCTTAAGAGGAAAATTCATAGCACTAGATGCCTATATGAAATACCTAGAGAAATCCCACACAAGAAAACTAACACCACAGCTGAAAGTCTTAGAACAATTAGAAACAAACTCAGTTAGAAGGAGTAGATGGCAGTAAATAATCAAACTTAGAGCTGAAATCAATACAATTGAAACAAAAAGAACAGTACAAAGATTCAATGAATCAAAGAGTTGGTTCTCTGAGAAAGAAAACAAGATAGATAAACCCCTATCCAAACTAACCGAAGGCAGAAAAAGAGTATCCAAGTCAACAAAATCAGAAATGAAAAGGGGACATAACAACAGATACCCAGGAAAACTAGAGAATTATCAGGTCATACTTTAAAATCTATACTCCACAAAAAGGGAAAACCTAGAAGAAATAAACAGCTTTCTGCACTGGTGTCACTTATCAAAATTAAATCAAGATCAGACTAAAGACCTAAACAGACCTAGAAACCAAAGGAAATTGAAGCTGTCCTTAAAAGTCTCCCAAATAAATAAAGGCCAGGCCCAGATGGTTTCAGTGCAGAATTCTACCAGACATTGAGAGAAGAACTAATACTGATACTCCTCAAACTGTTTCATATAGTAGAAACTGAATGAATATCACAAAACTCTTTTTATGTGGTCACAATAACCCTAATATCCAAGTCACCCAAAGATATAACAAATAAAGAGAATCATAGAACAATTTTCCTCATGAACATATATGCAAAAATTCTCAACAAAATTTTGGCAAACCAAATACAACAACAAATAAAATAAGTCATCCACCTTGATCAAGTAGGCTTCATCTCAAAGATGCAGGGATAGTTCAACATATGAAAAACTGTGAATGTCATTCATCATATAAACAAATTGAAGGAAAGAAAAATCACATCAACATCTCCTTACATGCTAATAAAGCCTTTGACAAAATCAAACACTCTTTTATCATTAAAGTCCTGGAGATATCAGGAATACAGGGAAAATACTTAAATATAATAAAGGCAATTTACAAGAAGCCAATAGCCAATATCAAACTAAATGGAGAAAGACTCAAAGCTATCCCACTAAAATCAGGAACTAGACAAGGATGTCCCGTCTCCCCTTATCTATTCTAACGAGTTCTCCAAGTTTTTGCTAAAGCAACAAAAGATTAATGGGATACAAATTGGAAAAGAAGAAATGAAACTATCTCTATTTGCAGATGATATGACTGCATACATAAATGACCTATAAAATTCAACCAGGGAATTTCTACAGCTGATAAACACCTTTAGCAATGTAGCAGGATACTAGATTAACTCAAAGAAATCAGTGGTCCTCCTATACACTAGAGATAAAAGGGCTGAAAAAGAAATAAGGGAAACATCAACTTTTATAATAGCTGCAAATAGTATTAAATACCTTGGTGCAACTATAACCAAAAAAGTAACAGATCTGTTGACAGAAACTATAAATAACTAAAGAAAGAAATTGAAGAAGATATCAGAAAATGGAAAGATCTGCCACATTCCTGGATAGTTTAGATCAACATAGTAAAACTAGCAATGTTACCAAAAGCAACCTACAGATTTAATGCAATTCCCATCAAAATCTCAACACAATTTTTTACAGACCTTGAAAGAACAATACTCAATTTCATTTTGAATAGTAGGAAAACCAGAATTGTCAAAACAATTTTGCTCAACAAAAGAACCTCAAGATGCATCACCATCCCCAACTTCAAGTTATACTATAAAGCCACAGTAATAAAAACAGCCTGGTACTGGCATAAAAACAGACTTGTGGATCAATGGAGTTGAATTGAAGACCCTGGTATTAATCCACACACCTATGAACACCTGATTTTTTACAAAGATTCCAAAACTATTCAATGGATAAAAGATAGTATCTTAAACAAATGGTGTTGCCATAACTAGATGGTAGTGTGTAGAAAAATGCAAATAGATCCAAACCTATCACCCTGCACAAAACCCAAATCTAAGTGGATCACAGACCTCAACACAAACCCAGCTACACCAAACTTGATTGAAGAGGAAGGGGAAAGTATCCTCCAATGCATTGGCACAGGTGACCACTTCCTAAATAGAACTCCAGTAGCACAGACACTACGAACAACAATCAATAAGCGGGACCTCTTAAAACTGAGAAGCGTCTGTAAGGCCAAAGACATAGTCAATAAGACAAAACAAGAGCCTACAGAATGGGAAAAGATTTTTACCAGCCCTACATATGACAAAGGACTTATCTCTAAAATATATAGGGAACTCAAATGCTAGAGCACAAATTCCTAAATAACCCAATTTAAAAAAGGGTTTCAGATTAAAAAGGGAATTCTTAGCAGAAGAAATACAAATTGCTGAAAGGCACTTGAAAAAGTGTTCAGCATCTTTAGCCATGAGACAACTTCAAATCAAAACAATATTGAGATTCCACCTCACAACTGGCAGAATGACAAAGATTAAAAACACAGATGAGAGCTTATGCTGGAGAGAATGCAGAGCAAGGGAAGCACTCTTCAATTGTTGGTTGGAGTGTAAACTTGTTTAGCCACTCTGGAATGCAGTATGGTAGTTTCTCAGAAAACCAGAAATCAATCTCCCCAAGGATCCTGCAATACCATTAAGGGCATATACCCTAAAGATACACATTTGCACCCCAGAATCATTAGCTTAACTATGTTCATAGCAGCATTATTCCTAGTAGCAAGAACCTGGAAACAACCTAGATGCCCCTTAACTGAAGAATGGACTAACAAACTGTGGTACATCTACACAATGGAGTACTACTCAGCATTAAGAAAAAATGATATCCTAACATTTGTAGGCAAATGGATGGATTTGGAGAATATCTTCCTGAGCAAGGTATCACAAACCCAGAAAGATGACCAGGAGATGTTCTCACTAATTAGTGGAATTTAAAAAAAATAAAGAACACCCAAGCTGCAATCCACAACTACCTCAGCTTGAGATCTGAAAATTATATTTAATATAGTCTTCTGCTGTTCATTCAATAACAACACTATTCATTCTACACAATGGCATTGTTACATATTTCTTGTTTTTTCTTGTCATTCCATTTTACTTTATTTTTTTAAACAATAGTCTTTTGTATGTTAAAAATATTTTTAAAATTAAAAAACTTATAAATAAAATTTAAAAAATGGAAAAAAATAAAATAAGATTTCCTAACCTAAAGATGAAGATATCTATGTAGGTACAAGAAGCAAACAGACACCTAGTAGACTGGGCTAGAAAAGAAAGTCCCTACAGAAGACTTAAGTCAGGGGAAGTGGGGAGGAATTGAGAGGAAGAGAGGAGGGGAAACTATAAAGGAATATTACATGAGAGAAAAAGTTATGTTCAATAAAAGGGGGAAAAGGCCAGAACAGGAGTTTAATAACATGATTCTAACTGAAATTCTCTACTGCATAAAATTTTTTCAATAAAAATTTCTTCTCTGTTGAAAAAAGAAAAAATTAAACTACTTTCCCAAATCTTGCTTTTGAAATAAGATTTGAAGTAATATAAAAACTATTTTAATAAAACAATAATAAAAGTATACCATGTGAAATGTATTACATTCTTTTAGGGCTGTGCTTCAAGAAAAACTCAAACATGTTGATCAGTAACTTAGCAAAAGAAGAATAAAAAAAGTGAACGCATAAAACTTAAAGAAAAAGACAAAAAGAAATAAAGCAAAGAGAAATAAGCCTGAAAAACATGTGGGCAGCGTAGCTAGGTAAAAAGGCATTAGTAAGTTATTAATACTGTGCATAGAATAGAAAAAGACAAAAGCTATGAGGTAATAGAAATGCATAATCATTATGAATAAATGTGACAGCTCTTTTTACAGATAAACAAAAATCTCAATTTGCAAAATATGTAAACTAATAATTCTTCCGAAAACAGAAATAGCATAGCTTATTACAATATATCCTGCTGTGTACAAGGTGAATATTTAATTGATAAGTATTATCAGAATTAAAATGATTAGCTTAACTTTCAAAATAATTAAATAAAACAGGTAAATAATAAAATGATATAAACAGCTCAAATGATAAAGACAAATAATTTCCTATCATACTCATTTTAGTAAATGATCATTTACATCATATATCTTGATCCCAATCTTTTCCTCATCCCTTTTAAATCTACCCTCTGGCCCTGCACCCACCTACCCAAAATTTATGGAAGAAAGGTGAGGATTAAATATTTTATAATGAAAGCTTCATTGTGACATGATGAGCCACAAAGCAAACCCTATTTATTGTCCTTGCAAGTGCTCATTTCAAAGAATCATTCATTGGTCTAGTTCAAGACCTCTGGCTTCAACTACACCATCAATGCTTGACCTTCACCAGGACTCTTCCTGGATATCCTATTGTTGCCCTATGTCATGGAGATCCTGCAGTTTTGGGTCTTCAGGTCAGGACCCTTCACATGGTCCAGTAGATCATCGATGGGTGGATGATGGTATTGGTCAAGTCATAACTGTTTCTGGGCCTGGCAGCTGTAGAATTGGTATGCAAGCCAGTTCTCCCCTGTCTTCACCACCAGGGTGAGCTCACCAGCATTGCTCTTGCAGCACTGATGAGGCTGTGTCTCCTGCTTTCAGGCCCTTAAGGTCAGTGTTCCCACACCTACACTACTGGAGTCATCTCTATTGTGCTGCCCAGGTGAAGTACAAGAGCCAGTCTCCTGAGTGCTGCAGCTGGTGACGGGTAGGGACATCCTTCCCTCTTTATGACCCAGGGGTCAGCTCCTCCACCTGTATCAAGCATTAATAGGAGAAAGCTGGCAGTAGAGCATCTTTGCTCCACTCATGCTACCACATGTCTGATGAATGATCTTGACAGCTCTTCTTTCCACATAACATTTGACTACAAGGCAGTTCTGTTGTGCTGCCTAGTTGAGGGGCACAGTCATTTCCTGAGTACTGAAGCTGGTTAGAGGGAGGATCAGCTCTCTTATCTGTTATAGACAATAAAAAGTGAGGGGTAAGAGGGTTATCTCTCACCCTCCCACAATAACAAAAGACAGACAAATAGTAGGGATATCTCTCCAGGTGTACAACTTTGGTGCTGGCTCACCCACACCTCGGCTAATAATGACAGCTCTATTGTGTGACTCTGGGGAGGTGCAGGGCCTGCTCTCCTAAGTGTTGAAGGTGGTGGAGGGCAGGTACACTTCTCCTGCTCTTATGTTCTTATAAGCACAGGGCCAGCTCTCCCACCTGCCTCAGGTATTGATGGGGGAGGGGGCATCTCTCTCCTTCCCATGTACCACCAGACAAATGGGTAATGAGGAGAGCCTTCCCATGCTCACAATTTTGGTGCTGGCTAATCCACACCTGTTCCACAGGGTCATTTTGGAGGTTTTTAAAATGTATCTTGGTAGAGAAATGATAACCAGTGATTCTATTAATAGTTTACACTAAGGTCATATTTAAATAAATATATGTTTGTATATACATACTTATAAACACAGACACACATTAACATGACAAACTATTTGAAGAGATAAATCACTGAAGAAGGCATGTTTAACTAGTGGACTACACATATATATATTCAATATCTCAATTTACTAATTAAATTTACAGTGAGATCCCAGTTCTTACCCTCTAGAGGGCTAAAATAAAAAGAACTAAATATTGACAAGAATATAGAGTAACTACAACTTTCAAGTTCTGCTTGAAGATATATTGAAATATTCCATTATTTAAGAAAAAACAGTTTTAAAATTTTTATGATACTACAGATAGTCAATGAAGCAGAGGATTCCACTCCTTAAAACTTAAAATGATGAATTAAAATTTCATTGAAGCTAGAAATCAAAAAACCTAAAATGTTAATTGTCTACCATCAAGGAAGGTGATAAATTGTGTGATATTGCTTATGAATGGAAAGGAGTCACCATATTGTAAACACACCTGGATAAATATTTCGGACACGAAAAACCAGATGCAGTTCCCTTGATCTTCAAGAGCAGACAAGACAGAGTTAACTGGAATGTGAGTCAGAATCCAGGATTCTTGGACTGCATAGGTGACAGAGATCCACTGATTTGGGAAGGCATAACCAGAATTCTGTTCACGTGAGTACTGGAACTACCCCATATTGAAATGCTGAAAGTATGGGATAGTGTGTTACATGACATTCTCATATGCTGGACTCTACACTGTTATTCAATATTATGACAATATCATTTTTTTCTTCATTTGGGATTGGGTTTAAAGAAAAACACACATAACATCTAAACATACTAAACAACCCAGCATCATTGTAGGCACCTACAATCCTAGTGCCTTAGGGAGAGAGACAGGAATAACAGAAAAATTCAATGTCTTTCATAACTATATAGGTCAGCCTTCTACATGAAACCCTGTCTCAAAATGAGCAACATGCTCTCGTGTACACACACACACACACACACACACACACCATATAGAAACATCAGAAGAAACTGGTTATAGGGTGGCACTATTCCATGAATTGCCCTTCATTTTCATCTTAGGAAGCTAATAATAGTTCAGTATACTGCTTATAACCGTTATCAGATTCTGACTTCAGCATTGTCAATGAGCAGATATTAATTTTTACATAATAAAAATATAGTTATGTACCATTGTTCATAGGACAGCAATTAAATCAATCACTATTACAAAAATAATACAAACTAAATTTCTAAAATTCTAACAAATAGTGACTGTGGGGCCATCTCAATCCTCTGACCCTGAACTTTCTCTCTTATACATACAGGAACATCATTCCCAGGGGCAATACAATCTTTTTGTCATGTGGAGGAGGGGAGATAAATCACTTCCTGTCATATTATCCGCCCAGCAGAGGGCTCAAGGAGCGGGTTTCTAAATCCTAAGGAAGTAACTCAGAACACCTCCCTGAGCCAGTTTGGTAAAACATGTAATTTGCCTCTTAAATCTACACAGGCCCTGGAGCTGATTATTCTTATTAGCAGTTAAACATAAGCACTGCTTAGGCTCACTTAGACTGCTCCAATTCTGCTTGTCACCCAGACCCAACTATTAGCAGGCATTTGCTAATCAGTAGACAGCTTCAGGGTTCTTTCTCTAAGGTCTGTCAGTTCAAACCTATTCCTTTTGAAAGCTTTCAAAATGGCCCTGTGACCTAACTAGGCAGTCTGGCTTGTGGAAAGGATTTTGAAATTGGATAAGCTTTGCAAGGAAATGCTTCACATTTATATATGAACCAACTGTCTACTATAATATTTTTTGTCCCAGAATCCACTTCATGTGTCCTACTGACTCTAGTCCTAGAGTCCTACATGTTCCTTGGATAGACAACGCTTTATGTATTTGAAACTTATTTTTTCCAATGCTTAGGATCTGTGCATCAGCCTCGGTAAAACTATTAGCTTTCACCTTGTAAAGACGTGTTTCTTAAAGGACTAGCTAAACCTGGTGGTCATGTTCCTTTGTGAGTTTGATGTGAAAAGAGAACCACACAAGCATTTACAAGCATAGAGACCTAAGTACTCCCCAAATAAGAGACAAATCTATGATCTAAACTAATTCCTCCTAAAATTAGTATGCATTGGAATACTTGGGAATGTTCTTAAAAAGCAGTACCTGTAACTGTGTTCTTTGGCAGGGACTGAGAGTCTGCATTTCAGGACTGTCCTTGGGGGACTGGCCCAAGGGTCACATTGCCAGGAAAACACTCACAGTGGAATTGCTAACACAGATTAATTAAGTTCCAAAGATAGTAATGTTTCTAGACAACATTGTTTTATATAAACATATAAATGGGTAATATATTAACATGTAAATATAAACAAATGATGTCATTAATGTCATTTGCAGGAAATCTTAGAGGTGTTTACAGAAGCTCTTCATTACTAACAGTTATTATCAGATCCACAGGCATCTTACACTAGAAAAATTACTCTCTTCAGTTATTTTTATTTATTTAGAAACTAATAATTTTTCAAAACCTCTGTTGTAATTAAAGCTACCATAATTTCTTCTGACCTCATACCTATTAATTAGGAATTTTATTTCCACAAGTTGACTTAGTATTCTCTCCAGGGGCAAGCTGTCACTGTCCCCATCAAAAAGACCTTTGCATATTTCTATAGGGTGAAAATAAATCCCTTCTCAAGGGATTGAACATACATGCTGCAGACAGGTTCTCCTGGTCACAGTTTTCAATTTCTACAGTGAGTCCTTTTTAATACAGAAGTAATTTTCTCTTCACTGCAGAAAAGGCCTACCATTTTTTAACAGTTGTCATCTTGTGCCTGGCTTCCCAAGAGTATTCTTCATCACCATAGACATATACCATGCATTCTACTTAATTCTTTACTGCTTACTAATAGATTCATATGAAATGTTGTGCAAGGACAGCAATGCAATAAGAATAAACACTGCTGTTATATGTAAATTCTTGTTTTATTCAATAAAATAAAAACAAATGGAATATAACTGCAATGATATAGATGTTAAAATGGACATTCATAGCTGTTCTGTAGTTAAAGGTTGTATGTATAACCAGGTCAAGATCTGAAGCCCCATGACTCATATGTCAATATCACTGTCCTAACTTGCCTATCTTTAAGAATAGTTTCACATAGTAAAATTGCAATCACTAGATTCAATGAAAATCAAATACATTAATAGATGAAAGCACAAATATGGAATGTGTCTAGCATTCCTATGTACAATATGGTAACTGTAATGGGATACAGGCACTATTAAGGGAGACCTTGAGGTGTAGCTTTGGAATCTCAAGACCCTGAATAGGGCATAGCCAGCCTGCATTGAGAACCCTGCTGCACACTGATTTTTCTTCCTGAGTTCTCAGGGAGAGGATTGGCACCATCACAGGATTAAACAGTTGCACTTTCCAAGAGTTGCTTTAAGGTCCCTGTTGTATCAGTGAGTGTTTATATAACCCCTTGATAAATATTAATCCTTAAAAAACTGGTATACACCACTCAGTGTTTTTGAAATATAGACTCTTCAAGACAGTTGCAAGATAGCTCTCTATGATTGTCCTTCATGTCGCATATTTAACAAGAATTCCAGATGGCACTACCCAATACTCTAAGAATGATTATAGATGATTATAGTTAGTCCATTAGGACCTAACCACTGTCTTAGTTTTTACAACACCCTGCAGAGATACCATCAGTCACAAGTTAGTAGAAAGCAACTCTGTGAGAAACTACACCCCTCTCCTGATAAGTTTTGTCCTCCAAGGGTTATGGGTAATTATCATTCTGCTAGGGAGACTATAAGTTATATTTGGGTTGAGGGTGGAATGATCATATAGACTCAGGGATCCCCTTTAAAGAAGAGAAGGGGGAGAAGATAGAACAGATATAGGTGGATACATGTCTTTAGAATGATAAAATTTGCAGTTTTTATCATTTTGTCATGTAATAATCACATTGTTTAGGTTTCTCAGATATATAGTAGAATATATCAGATAAACAGGAGTCTTCAACCAATTCATAGACCTAGAGAATATGGCACTTAATGTTTTTGTTATTCAAAATTTGGCTATGAGAGACATGACAATTCCTGGCATCACTGTTTCTTTCTCAAGATAATTTTGGGCATCAAGGGCACTCCACAAGGAGTTTGTCTTCCTTGGTGGACAATAGTCTGTTGGGCAAGGAACTGCCCTTGTCTCAACTGCTGACAGTAAGCATGCTATCTAATCCAGATGAGTAGCATGAAGGATAGAGACTGCTGAAGCCCACCAAGTCAGAATAAGATGGTTTCTCAAAATACCTTGCTTCTTAAGAGATTAATAAAATATCTTAGGCCTGTGGTCAAAAAATGTAGATGCTCCAGCTTTGCTGGAAAGCTTGAGTAACTGGCCAGGCACGTGCCTGTCACTGTCCTCTCCTAAATCTTGGAAGCTACTCTCTAGTGCTTCTAGCTTTTCATTTAATACATTTTCCTTCTCAGGTCTTTGATGAGGTTGAAGACTAGATAGTTAAGGTTACTACTATCTCATAACTTAGCTAAAAGCATTAAGGTATTGAATTCATATTATTCAATATAAACATCCTTGAAGCAATCCCTGTATATTGCCTCTTACCAATAGACATTTAAGATATACCTTATATTTGTTGTTTGTTAGTTATAGTTTGACCTCGTTTATGTTGTCTTTTCCTCCCCTAGACATTACCTTAAAATTATTTCTACTGTATATATTCTTATATTTAGTTTTAGAACTTTCTTAATTAGATAAAAGGGGGACATGTAGTGGGATTCAGGCTTTATATAGAGAGACCTACAGGCATAGCTTTGGGGTCTCAGGACCCTAAATGGAGCATGACCAGCCTTCATTGAGAGCCTCATTGGACACTGACCTGCCCTCCTATGTGTTCCTGCATTTTCAGGTAGAGGATTGGCACCATCATGGGGTGGGACAGTTCTACTCTCTAAGAATTGCTTTAAGGTTCCATTTGTATCAGTAAGTGTGTATAACCCCTTAATAAATAGTAATCCTTTATATAATCAATTTTAAGTGAATAATTCTGCAATAAGTAATTACAGTAAGTAATTTGTATTTGCTAAGAATATTGCATTGTATACTGAAATATATACATTAGGAAAATTTTAGATGCTTTTATTGGAAAATGTAAAATCATTAAAGTCAACTAAGAAAAGAGATATAAAGTATTTCTGTTTTAAAAAATTATAGTGACATTAAAAAAAATAGCGCTTCCATCACTCTAGATTCAGAATACATATAAGAGAAAAAATAATCTTTCTCAATGTGATCTCTACCCAGACTTCTTCAAATCAAAGGTCAATAAAAATTTTTGTCAAATTTATTACTTTTAAAAACACAAAACAATCACTGCAGCTTTAAAGCTATTTATAGCTCACATATACACCAGATGGCAAAGAGCTTACTGGGATTTGCAGCTAGACCTTAGCAGCCTGGTGAGCACCTGAATCTAAAGTAAGTCAATGCTGTCTTACCACATCTCAGTGGTTTGTTTGTCAAAACACAATGGCCCTATTCTTAAGTATCTTCTTGTTTTTGCTAATTTTTTGGAAAAAAAATTACTTAACCTTTGAAAATTACATAATTAAATGTTATAAGTCCTCTGGTGTCAGTAGAAATACCCTCTAACTCAGTTCTACAATTTTATTTCTGCATTGTCTGTTGCTTGAAAGCTAAGAATTTTTATATGAGGGTCATATAATAGGGGTAGGAGGTTGAGGAAAGGAGAGAGACCTTCACAGACAAGCTAATAATGCAGAACAGGGAAAAAAATCTGATTAGGGTTACAAAATATTTAAAATTAAATACACAAAATGCCTTACACATACAAAGAAAATTTAAATGACAATGTAGTAAAAATGATTCCTTCGGTGACATAGATAAAAATGACTAAATAATAAGTCCGAAGCTGTTGGTGTCTAAGATGTTTTTGGAAACATTCAAACGCATCTCATTTCACCCTAAAAGTCATGGGTCTGTCACTGCTCTCTATGGTAGCAAAGCTTATGTCAATAAGTAGTTGTATAATGGTCCCCAAAAGATGTTACACTTCATGGCACTATCTTCAGCCTTCCAGTTCTTAGGTTTCTTGAGACTTCCATTCTTGAGTATCCTGAGCCTTGTTGAGGGTGATACACAGGTTCCATTTAGTGAACATTCCTAGTCGATTATTCTAGTGACTATTGACCACATGAGTTTCTGCATTTAAAAAAAAAAAATTTTAAAAAACTATGACCAAGGTTGAGAGTTGCAGGGAAAAATAGGGGGTGGATATGATTCTAATATATTTTTCCACATCTGAAACTATCTAAGAACAAATAAAAATATGTTTAAAAGACATTTGCAGGTTACAATTGTAGTTCATGAGGCATGTTGTTTTAGTCTTTAATGAGTGATCTGTTTTCCATAATTTTAAGTCTTATGTTTAAATATAACAAGATAGATGATGACTTGTGGGGCACAGAGAAGTTCTGTTGCATTTGTTAATATTATAATGTGATATAAATATCTAACATAAGTCTTAGGGATGAAATCTTTCTTTAGTTTCTCCCTCTGAAAACTAATGAAAAATGTAATAAAATTGGAAGATTCCTCCTTGATGGCATTCATGCAGGCTAAACACATTAAAACCTGACTTGTATGGAATCTCATCCTTAGCTGAGGAAGAAGAAGGTCTGCAGCTGATTTTTGTCCCAAATCTTTGCATTAGTTAAAAACAATTTTAATATTTTCCCTATCAAAATAAAATTTTTCCACAGTTCATGAGAAAGAATTACAGCAAATTTACTAAAGAAAAATTACAGCAAACCTCAATCCTGCCAGCTCAGAAAAGACATTAATAGTTACATCTTGCCTAAACAAGCAATAGTATTCATGACACATCTCTATTGTTTGAAGTCTAACTTAGTTGATACAAACTTTCATTATTCCCCCACCCACTTTCTTTGTTTTGAAAATGACCATGTACCAGTGAACTTTGGAATTTATCAATGAAGTGGATGATAAGGCTATGCCACCAGTGAAGCCCCCTGAGGAAAAAAAAAAGAGCTATTAGGAGAGGGTTTTAATTCTGTAAAAACCTGAGTAAGGCTGATGACTTCCAGGCAGGAGAAATCAAGAATAGTTTACACAAGACTGGATTGCCCTCCAAGTCCTAAGCACTTGTGTTAATACAGGCACCCAAAGCTGGTTCAGAAGCACACATGATTTCCTTCCAATAGTAATGTATGAATATTAAGAATTGGTTAAAGCTTCTGGGCCACAAACTTTAAATGAATCAGCATCCCTGCTATAAATAAGTTAATCTAATAAAAAAGAGAAAGTGTTGTCATTGAAGGAAGAAATGAATTTCAGTGTAAAATGAGAGCTTACTTTCTTTTGTTGGCACAGCAGTATTTGCCAATAAACAGAAAAAAAATCTGTATGCCAGCAGTGGATGTACATTAAAGTTGATCTACAAAGTAAAATATGTATGCAGCATTTAGATAATCAATGTTTGAAGTTTCTGATTGTTTGCTGAAGAAAATTTATAAGTCTTAAGTATGTTGTGGTAATGCTCAGTAAATCATCTTTCATTTATTTGGACATTAGATAAGTATGAGAGAGGGGTATTTTCAATATGCATTTTAAAAATATAGTTTATCTGGATTTGTCCTCTAGTTCCACAAAGGAGGAACATTTACAGATGATTTCAATCCGTAATGGCAGTAAATGTGTATAAGGCCTTCCTTCTTAAAATGCATTGCTTTTCATGTCAAAGAAAGTCAATGTTAGTGGTTTAAAAATTACCCATTGCAAAAGCATGCTTTACAATAAAATCTTTGTGAGAACTAAACTGTGGTTGGAAGGACATAATATAGAATTTCTTTTTTTTATCAGATTTTTGTTTTATTTTTCAGTTGACATCATTTGCAAACATTAACACAAAATATTAACAATTACAAGTAAGAATATACTTAGAGAATGGTATTTTATATCAACTAATATGACACAATTTACCTGATAAATTACACAAATTACAGTGAATAATTTCTCTGAACTGAGGCCTCTTGATCAGAATAGACTGACCAATTATCTTATAAAGTCTTTACAGTATGATAAAAGAAATTAGGATCTTATTTTTTTCTCTTTTTTAATTATTTGGTGATTTTTACATCATACACCTCATCAAACTCAGTTATCAGTCCTTTCAGTTTCATACCCACTCTTATGATCTCCCCATTTACTAAAAAGCCCATTCATGTTGTTCATTTATCTGCTGGGGCATAATTACACACCCTGTGGCCAAACCTTAAACAAAAGGAGACCTTCTTCAATCACACCCCTGCCAAATGCCAACAATGCATAAGTGAAGCACAGTGTCATAATATAGGATTTCATACTCTAACTTGTGAGTCACAAAGATCAATGCATTTCACGCTGTAGTATATGTCCAGTTCACTAGATGTAAAGCAATAGAGTATTAGCAGTTACTGTTTTTAATAACATAATCCAGAAGAAAGGTGTATAGTGGGATCATGTTACATTGTTAAATAATTGTCCCTCCTACTAATAAAAAGCTGATAAGCTGAAGGCAGATAGGAATTGTGGGCAGAGCTATCAGACTGGAAAAATCTCAGTACAGAGTAATCACAAAAGACAGATGCCTCAGAGATTCCAGGAGACAACGCAGAAGAACAAGTTGAAATGCTGCTCTGAGAGAAGATACCAAGTTGGATGGCTGAACAAGATGGGAAGAGTTCAGATGAAGGAGTTAGCAAGTTACATGTCTGAGCCTTAGGTCAATCAGCAGAAAATTAGTGTAAGCATCTGCGTGTCTCTGAGTGACTGTAAGTGTTTCTGCTGGACTGCCAGGACTGCCTGTCAAACCTCTGGGCTAGACCAGAAAGTCTAAGCCAGAAACCTATTACAACAAAGAAGAATTCAATATATTGGAGGGCACTGCATATTGATAAAATAAACTTTGTAAAACAACATCTCTATTTCACATCATATACAAAAGCACATATGTACACACCCATATACATACATGCATACCTGTATATGTGTGTATCCAAGATCCTAATATAAAATTCATACATTTTTTTTTCTTTGAGACTTGATGAAAATTTTGAATCTTGTTTCACTAATATTGCTAAGAAAGTTTTGACTTTATCATCAAACAGAAATAATATATTGTGTGTCTCATTAAACATTTTCTTAACTTACAGTGGGGGCCTTGGGACCCCCAACACAAACACATAACTTTTAACTTACAATTTGCTCTGCCTACAAGATATGCTGGGACAAATGTGGTGCAGAAATTATGGGCAGGAACAACCAATGACTGGTCTGGCTTGTGAACCATATATGAAAAGAAACCCACCACAGAAAATGCTTAGAGGGCATGGAGCCAGAGGCTGAACAGCTCAGAGACTTAGGATAGAACCAAATACATCTGGTGAAAGAAAGAAAGGAAGAAAAAAAGAAAGAAAAAAGAAAAAAAGGAAGGAAGAAAGAAAGAAACTGTCAATGAAATTATTCCTAATGATATTTTGCTATACTCATGTATTGGAGCTCAATTGTCAGCAGAGAGGCTTCACCAAGCAACTGATGGTAGCAGATCCAAAGACTCACAACGAAACATTAGACAAAATTTGGGAAATCCTGTGTAAGAGAGGTAAGAAGAATTATGGGTCCAGAAAGGCCAACAACACCATGGGTAAACACAGATAGTCAATGGACCTGGGCTCATGAAAACTCACTGAAACTTAACTGCCAACAAGGGAACGAAATGGGATTGATCTGGGCCCTCACATATGTTGCAATTGTGTAGCTTGATCTTCTTGTGAGACTTTTGGTAGAGGGAATGGGGACTCTCTCTGACTCTGTTGCCTGCTCTTGGAAATCTTTCCTCCTGCTGGGTTACCCTGTTCCAGCCTTAATAGAAAAGAAGGTGCCTAGTCTCATTTCAACTTGATACACCACTTCTGGCTAATATACATGGGAGGCTTGTACTTTTCGGAAGGGAAGTAGATGAGGAGAAGAGATAGAGAAATGAAACTAGAATTAGGCTGGGAAAATAATTGATAAATTAAAAAAGAAAGGAAATTTTCTTAAAATTTATGAACTCCCATTCACCTTATTGGTGGATTTCATTGCCCCTATAAACACTAGAAAAATGTCACATTGAACATCTATGCCTACAAAGAAATGTTTAGCCTTCTGTAGCAAGTCTGTTTCCCAAGCAGCTTTCAGCTTCTTCTGTTTTTCTCACACTTCTCTTTAGCTTTATACTGCTTTTTTGGTTCTGTGTGTGTGTGTGTTTGTGTGTGTGTGTGTGTGTGTGTGTGTGTGTGTGTGTTTGTGTGTGTGTGTGTATACTAATTGTGGGCACACAGGCATGAATCTGAAAGTGTAAGTACATGTAAGTGTACTTGGTTGCATGATGCCCATGTATGAGGAAGCCAGGGTTTGCCTTTTTGTCTTCTATAACTCTTGAACTTAGCCTTTGTTTCATGAGCTCCTACTGAACCTGGACCTCACTAATAAGTTCCAAGACTCACAAAACTCCATCTCTTCCCCTGCTGTAAAGTTATAAATTTTCATGGCTTTTTATGTGGGTGCTGGGAATCCAACCTCAGCTCTTTATGTTTCTAAAGCATGCCCTTTAGTAACAGAGACATCTCTCCAACCTCTTACATTTCATTGTATTAGCCATGCGCACCTGAAAATTTAATTATGAATAGGTAGTGTTGCATTTTTTTTACATATATTTCATCCTAGCTTATATAGTTAACTGTTCTCAAAATGTTAGTTTTACAGAGGTAGAAAGAATTACAACATCCCTCTAAAAGACAGTAAATTAAGTCCAGTGACATGACTTGACCTAAAAAAATTGAATATTGCACTTGCAGAAAAACTGAGTTTGGTCTCAGCTCTATATTGGTCAGCTCACAGTTACCTCTAATCCAGTTCCAGAGATGCCTGATGCCTCCATCATACACAGGCCCCTGAACTCTCTTGAGCAAACATACAGATCAACACATAGTTAAAAGATAAATGCATTTAAATAACAGTAAGCTAAGAGGACCAGGCTGATAAGAAGTGGCTGGGTCAAGTGAGGAGACAAAGAGAGTTTGATTTGGGTGCACATAGATTTGGAAAAAGAGAAATAGATAGGTTCTCAGTGAGTTTTATAAGTTTTTTGATGTCAGAAAACGTGGTTAATGAATAAATAAACTTTGAAACATACTGTTGAAGAAAATGACTGGAAAGAAGTAAGGGGCAGATAAACATTTCTTGGGAGCAACAAGTTGAGGAAAATGTTAAGGGATTGTTAAAAAGAGAAGTTTTAGTCTAGAGGACTTTTAATATGGCCTGGGCAATAGTGATCATATTCCATTTTGTTTGGCTGTAGACAGATCATCTTGACTTTATAGACTCTGAGAGACTACTGACAACTTATGTTTGCTTATCACCAGAGAAAATGGCAAACACAAATCCATTTTTTTCTGTAAATGCTTTATGCTCATGCCAATGTCATAAAGAATTGAAGTCTCTAAATCCTGACATGTACTGCCAGCCTCAAAGAGGATTTAGTAGTATCTTAAGTAGTAACCTGAAGAAAAACAAGTGCACAAAACCAACACAGAAGCATTTATGTGCTTCATTAGAGATCTAAAAGTGTGGATCTTAATCTAAGATGGGACAAATCGATACTATTAAGGCAATCATGGATCAAATTTGTAACAGCATTTTTCACAACTCAGAGACCATTTGGGGAACCTTGTCTCATAAAGGAGTGCATCTATCTAAGGAGTAATGACCCACAAACATTCTTCTGGAGACAGTCTAGAGACTATTTACATATTAAAAGAATAACACCTGTGCAATTAATTTGGGTAAAGTATCTGTTTCAACATATTGGCCATAATCCTGTTGAGTGAATAAAAGACTGAGCAAACTGTAGGTGGGAGTGAGAAGGAACTGAAATAGCATCTAAGGGTTGTCTGTGCTATTAAAAACAAACAAACAAACAAACAAACAAAAAACATGGTACTTATGGAGATTCAAGCTAACAGGCTAAGATTCACCAGGATGAGTAAAAGTAGAAGTTAAATCCAAGAAAAAAATTAATGGAAGCCATTCTGGGCTCATATTTAATAGGCTGTAAAGTAGTGATTTCTCTCTAAAGTGTTTGTTTTACAAATGGAGGAAACAATTCTGAAATGGGAGTTTTCTCTAGAATAAATAAGAAGTTTAAGGTAATATCTTTGGTTTTACTTTAGCCTTTACATTTTTAATATTTTTGTATCCTGAGTGGTGTGGGAGTGGGCGCATATATCATGATATCAGAAAACAACTTGCAGAAGTCAGTTGTAGCCTACTATGTGAGGACTAGAGACCAAACTGAGATCATCAGACCTGATGGCAGGTGCCATTAATGTTGAGCCACCTTGCTTGTCCTATTTTGTCCTCTATTTGCATCATTATTTTCTCATTTCAAACAGCTTTTACAAAGAGAGTACTGCTCATTAATTACAGATGTAACATATTTTGTTATTTTATTCCTCTTTCAAACTATAAAACATTTGTAGACACTGAAACTTTAAGTGAAGATGTAAATGTTTGTACAAAGACATAAAATTGGCCATTTTTGTACTATTTCATTATCATCTGAAAATAATTCATGTATTAAATGACAAAGTTCAAATAATAATCTTTACCATAATTTCAACAAAGAGAAGAGATGTGGTGGAACCTAGAACCACCCCTTGAAGGAATCATGAATCTTAAAGATTTTGTGGAACACAGCTTATATAATATTTCCTTCATTGTTATTCATGCCATGAAGATCTCAACTTTTGTTTAAAATTATTCTTTTAATCAATCTATCTCAGTTTATAATCTCTTCTGAAATGGCTTCAGATAAAGTACAGTACTCAAATGCTTCTCTTCCAAAAGTACCATCTGATTCTGTCTCTGATTCTGGTTGTGTGGCTTCTGTTCATGTTTGACAATTCACACCTTATGAAATAATCAGTGACCTTCTTATAAGCAAATCCCACAAGCATATGCTCTAGGCATACTCTGTCCCATCATGTCCTTTACATACTTGATTGCATTTGCCTTCCTTCTGCAGTGCTGCATTAACGTTCCCAGGATGACTTTCCTCTCTGTTCTTTCTCCTATCTCCTAAGTCTCTGTCTTCTCAGATTTGAGTAATCCCTCTTCTTCATCTTCTTTTTTGTTCTGACCATTTTATTCTAAAGTTTCTTACAGAATCATGTCACAAGGTTTGAGTTTTCTTCCCACTTACATGCAGAAAAATTTAATATTTCTATATCTAGGATAAATACTTTTTATTGTAGTTTTCTTACCACCCATTAAATATTTTAATTTGAATGATCCTTGGTATATCACACTCAATGGATCTTAAATACGTTTGGGAGCTTTTTTTCAAATGAAACCTTTTTGGAATTTCCTTTTGTATCCAGTGACAAAAACATATAAGGACTTCATTTAGAATTACATTCTTTTTTTAAATTTACATATTTATTATTTTACATCATGCACTCCATCAAACTCAGTTATCAGGCCTCTCAGATTCACACCCACTCTTATGATCTCTCCACTTATAAAGATGTTCATTTTCTTATTAAACTCCCTGTGGCCAGAACCTTAAAAGAAAACAAGTCTTTCCTTGACACAGCTTGATCAAGAATGTAATTCTAATTGATGGCCTCATTAGAATTACATTCTTAACCCTTAAGTTCAGCATTACTCTCGGCATTTTTAAGCATGTGCAGCAAAAATTCAGCATTGAACACATCCAGGTGAACAAAGCATCCAAGATGCGCAGGCGGACTTACAGAGCTCATGGCCGGATTAACCCCTACATGAGTTCCCCCTGCCACATTGAGATGATCCTCACTGAAAAGGAACAGATTGTTCCAAAGCCTGAAGAGGAGGTTGCACAGAAGAAGAAGATATCCCAGAAGAAACTGAAGAAACAAAAGCTTATGGCACGAGAATAAATTCAGCATAAAATAAATGCAGATAAAAGTAAAAAAAAAAAAAAAGAATTACATTCTTGAGCAAGCTTTGTCATTATAGACAGATGGACACCTTCGAATCACAGGCTACCGAGTCCAGCATGGACTCAAAGGTGAGCAGATTCCAGCTGCTGGGCCTCCCACTTGGAGAATCACTCTTCAGGGAAGGATCAAATCCACAGTTCTGATCTCACAATCTCCCTAGCAAACAGGCCCTAGGTTAAAGCTGGAAGGGGCCTACTCTAGCAATCCCTAGCAGAGGGGACCTGCCACTGCCTGGCGCTGCCTACAGAGTGATCTACAACATCATAGAGAGACAGAAGCATTTGAAATGCAGACCTGTGTCCAGAGTGGCATCAGACATTCTGCAGACCTCATGTTCAGAGCAGATAGGAGACACACAAATCCTCTAGCCACAACTGACTAGGAGCTGACTAAGAGTGAACCACTAAAGCAATGGGCAGATGCCAGTGAAAGAATACATATAACGTTTTAAAGAACAACAAGACAATACCAGAAGAAACTGGTGGTTCTACAACACCAAGACCTGAACAGAGCAATGAAGAAGAAACAGAAGGAAACAACATGAAAAATGACTTTAGGAAGATTATTGAAGCCTTAAAAGAGGATATAAAAAATTCCCTTAAGAAAATACAAACAAAAAATTGGAAGAGATGAACAAATTCTTAAAAGAAAACCAAAAAAAGGAAAACCAACCAATGAAAGAAACATTGTAGAAACTAAAAATTAAAATAGAAGCAATTAAAAAGGCACAAAATGAGGCTAAGCTGGAAATAGAAAATCTGAAGAAAAGAGCTGGAAATACAGATATAAGCATAACCAACAGAATCCAAGAAATGGAAGAGAGAATCTCTGGAGTGGAAGATTCAATCGCAGAAATAGATACAAAAGTCAAAGAAAACAATAAAACTAAAAAATCGTAACAGAATACATACAGGAAATTTGGGACACTGTGAAAAGACCTGATTTGAGAATAATAGGAATAGAAGAAGGAGAAAACTACCAGTTCAAAGGCACAGAAAATGTATTCAATAAAAATCATAGAAGAAAACTTTCCCAACCTAAAGAAGGAAATGCCTATAAAGATACAAGAAGCTTACAGAACACCAAATAGATTATACCCCCCAAAAAGTCAGCTCACCACATAATAATCAAGCCACAAAACATTCAGAACAAAGAAAAAAATTTAAGAGCTGCAAAAGAAAAGGGGCAACTTACATATAAATGCAGACCCATCAAAATAACACCAAACTATTCAATGGAAACAATTAAAGCAAAAAGGTCCTGATCAGAAATTATACAGACACTAAAAGAGGATGGCTGTCAACACAGACTACTATACTCAACAATATTATCAATCACCATAGATGGAGGAAACAAGATATTTCATGACAAAATCAGATTTATACAATACCTGTCTAAATATCCAGCCCTTTAGCAAGTACTAAAAGGAAAATTCCAAACTAAGGATCCCAGGTATACCTATTATATCACAGACAATAATCTCACAGAAGAAAAGCCCAAAGAAAGGGAATACACACACCAAAAATCACAGGAAATATCAGTCAGTGGTCACTAATATCCCTTAATATCAATTGACTCAATTCACCTATAAAAAGACACACCCTAACATAACAGATACAAAAACAGAAGCCATCCTTCTGCTATATACAAGAAACACACCTCAACCTCAAAGACTGACATAGGCTCAGAGTAAAGGGTTGAGAAAAGATTTTTCAATCAAATGAATCCAAGAAACAAGTTGAATTCTAATATCTAACAAAATAGACTTCAAACTAAAATCAATTAAAAGACACCAGGATGGACATTACTTGTTCATGTCAGAAAAAAATTAATCAAGGTGAATTTAATACTGAATATTCATGCACCTAATATAAGGGCAACTACATATATAAAAGAAACACTACTAAAGCTCAAATCCCACATCAAATGGCACACTTTAATAGTAGGAGACTTCAATATCCCAATAATACCCTTGGATAGGTCAACCAGGCAGAGACTCAACAGAGAAATAAGGTGTCTAAGAGATGGTTATGATGCAAATGGATCTAAGAGATATTTACAGAAGCTTCCACTCATACACAAAGGAATATTTCTCAGCACCACATGGAACTTTCTCTAAAACTGACCAGATAATTGATCATAAAGCAAATATCAATAGATACAAAAAATGGAAATAATTCCTTGTATAATATCAGATCACCATGGTCTAAAGTTGAGGTAAACATCAAAAATCAGAGAAAGCATACCAACTTATGGAAACTAAACATCACTCAACTGAACAGCCTCCGGGTAAGAGAAGAAATTAAGAAAGAAATCAAAAACTTCCTAGAATTTAAAGAAAATCCACAACATACCCAAACTTATGGGACACAATGAAAGCAGTCTTAAGAGGAAAATTCATAGTACTAGACACCTATATGAAAAACCTAGATAAATCCCACACAAAAGAACTAACACCACAGCTGAAAGCTTTAGAACAATTAGAAGCAAACTCACCTAGAAGGAATAGACAGCAGAAAATAATCAAGCTTAGAGCTGAAACCAATACAGTTGAAACAAAAAGAACAATACAGAGATTCAATGAATCAAAGAGTCGATTATTTAAGAAAGACAACAAGATAGATAAACCCCTATTCAAACTAACCAAAAAGCAGAAAAAGAGTATCCAAATCAACACAATCAGAAATGAAAAGGGGATATAACAGACCCCCAGGAAAACTAGAAAATTATCAAGTCATACTTTAAAAATCTATACTCTTCAAAAAGGGAAAACCTAGAAAAAATGGACAGCTTTCTGCATAGGTATCACTTATCAAAATTAAATCAAGATCAGACTAAAGGCCTAAACAGACCTATAAACCCAAGGAAATCGAAACTATCATTAAAAGCCTCCCAAGGAAAAAGAGCCGAGGTTCAGGTGCTTTCAGATCAGAATTCTATCATACATTCAAAAAAGAACTAGTACCAATACTCCTCAAACTGTTCCATACAGTAGAAATTGAAAAAATATTGCCAAACTCTTTTTATGTGGCCACAATAACCCTATTATCCAAGTCACTCAAAGACACAACAAAGAAAGAGAATTATAGACCAATTGTCCTCATGAACGAACATTTTTGCAAAAATTCTCAAAAAAGTCTGGCAAACCGAATATAACAATGTATATAAATATCGTCCACCATGATCAAGTGGGGTTCATCCCAGTAATTCAGGGATGATTCAACATATGAGAAATTGTATCATTTAAACAAACTGAAGGAAAAAAGAACATATGATCATATCCTTAGATGCTGAAAAAGCCTTTGATGAAATCCAACACTCTTTTATGAAATAAGTCCTAGAGAGATGAGGAATACAGGGAAATATCTAAATATAATAAAGGCAATTTACAAGAAGCCAACAGCCAACATCAAACTAAATGGAGAAACATTCAAAACAATTGCACTAAAATTGATAACTAGAACAAGGGGTCACCTTATCTATTCAATATAGTTCTCTAAATGTTAGGTAAAGCAATAAAAGAATGTAGGGAGATGAAAGATATACAAACTGGAAATAAGAAGTGAAAATATCTCTATTTGCAGATGATATAATTGTATATATTAGTGACCCACAAAATTCTACCAGGAAACTTCTATAGCTGATAAATACCTTCAGCAATGTAGCAGAATACAAGGTTAACTCAAAGAAACTAGTAGCCCCCCTATATTCAAAAGATTAAAGAGCTGAAAAAGAAATAAGGGAAACATCACTTTTTATAATAGCTGCAAGTAGCATTAGATAGCATGGTATAACTATAACCAAAGAAGTAACAGATCTATTTCTCAAATTTTTTAAATTACTGAGGAAAGAAATTGAAGAAGATATCAGAAAATGGAAAGATGTCTCATGTTCCTGGACAGGTAGGATCAACATAGTAAAACTGGCAATCTTATCAAAAGTAATCTAAAGAATCAATGCAATTCCCATGAAAATCCCAACATAATATTTTAAAGATCTTCAATGAACAATACTCAAGTTCATGTGAAATACTAGAAAAGCAGGATTGCCAAAACAATTTTCCTCAACAAAAGAACCTCAGGACCGGGACCTGTGCTCTCTGTGGCGTCCCAGCGCACTCTGGAGCAGGGGCAGCTGAACTCTGCACCTGGCCACACCCGCAGCTCCTGCTGCTCAGGGAATCTACTAGGAGCCCTACTGCGACCCTGAACTGAGTGAACTGAGCAAACCAACTGCAGGGGTCTCTGAGGGGCGGATTCGAACCCTGACCAGAGGTGAGG
>PVIH01008378.1:27075-91606 GCA_004025045.1 Sigmodon hispidus | reverse complement strand
TCCAAATCCATCCATTTGCCTGCGAATTTTAGAATATCATTTTTTCTTACTGCTGAGTAGTATTCCATTGTGTAGATGTACCACAGTTTGTTAATCCATTCTTCAGTTGAGGGACATCTAGGTTGTTTCCAGGTTCTTGCTATTACAAATAATGCTGCTATGAACATAGTTGAGCTAATACCTTTGGAGTGTGAATGTGTCTCTTTAGGGTATACACCCAGAAGTGGTATTTCTGGGTCCTTGGGGAGATTGATTCTCAATTTTCTGAGAAATCGCCATATTGCATTCCAAAGTGGCTGAACAAGCTTACACTCCCACCAACAATGGAGGAGTGTTCCCCTTGCTCAGCACCCTCTCCAAAATAGGCTGTCATCTGTGCCTTTTATCTTAGCCAATCGAACAGGTGTTAGGTGGTATCTCAAAGTTGTTTTGATTTGCATGTCTCTGATGGCTAAAGATGAAGAGCACTTTTTCAGGTGCCTTTCAGCCATTCGTAGTTCCTCTGCTGAGAATTCCCTTTTTAGAACTGTGCCCCATTTTTTGATTGGGTTATTCAAGGTTTTGGCCTCAGGATTCTTGAGTTCTTTATATAACTTAGAGATCAGTCCTTTATCACTCGTAGGGTTGGTGAAAATCTTTTCCCATTCTGTAGGCTGTCATTTTGTCCTATTGACGGTTTCCTTGGCTTTGCAGAAGCTTGTTGAACGTGATGCCACTAAATAGTTCAGTGACTATTTCAAATTATGATTCTGCTTCTTGAATTAAGATTTTATTTCTAGTTTAATTTTATGTCTGTTATTAGAAGTGACAAAATCTTCAAAATATTTTCTTGTCCTTTAGAGATGAGGGGGTAACAGGCTCAGAACATATAGGGTAACTAAAAAGATATCTTGTTGACAGAAATAAATTGTCATTTATGACTTGCCCAGTCTCCCAACTTTCTACTTTCACTTTCATTTTTATGTTTTCCCTATCTCCATTGGTTGCACAGAGGTTAAAAATTAGTTACTTAAATAAACATGTTTTACAAATATTTTTTTTTTTTTTTGCAAAAGGTCAAAACATTAAAAAACAAGAATTTTTATGTCAAATAAGCAACTTTCCAAGATATTTGGAGACTGGCACTGACTAGGCAGATGTATGTCTCTTCCCTTAGAATCTATGATAATTAAAAATACCAGTTAGTTATCTCAAACACTTCTGAGGGGTGGGGGAAAGAAGTATTCCATGTACATATGAAATGTTTGCATAGTATATTAGTGTTTTTATATTCTAGTGCAATATAAAAAAGTTAGTATTTGTAAGTGTCCTATTTTTCATAGTAATAGAAAAATTTAGTTTTCCACTTTATTGCATGAACTTGAAGTCAGGGGAAACATTAGACTATTGTTTCTCTGGTATACCTATATGTGCAGTTGATAATGATGACTTAACCATTCTGGAAACACTAATAAAACATCCTTAGCTACTAATTTAAATATGTTTAATTTAAATTCTCTTTATTTTGTCTTTATCTCAGGAGGTTCCACTTATTGATTGTTGTTATTAATGTCTAGGCTACTGGTGTTATATTTAAGAAGTGGTCACCTGTGCCAATTCATTGGAGGGTATTTCCCACTTTCTTTTCTATCAAATTCAGTGTGACTGGGTTTATGTGTAGGTCTTTGACCTACTTGGACTTGAGTTTTGTGCAGGGTGATAGGTTTAGATCTATTTGCATTTTTCTACACATTACCTTCCAGCTATGCCAATACCATTTGTTAAAGATACTATCTTTTTTCCATTGATTATATTATGCCTCTTTGTCAAAGATCAGGTGTTTATAGGTTTTTGGGTTAATGTTGGGATCTTCAATTTGATTCCGTTGATCCATAAGTCTGTTTTTATGCCAGTACCAGCCTGTTTTAATTAGTGTAGTTCAATAGTATAACTTGATGTCGGGGATTGTGATGCCTCCTGAGATTCTTTTGTTGAGCAAAATTGTTTTGGCAATTTTGCTTTCCTGTTATTCCAAATGAAGTTGATTATTGTTCTTTCAAGGTCTGTAAAAAATTGTGTTGGGATTTTGATGGAATTTCATTGAATCTTTAGATTGCTTTTGGTAGAATTGCCATTTTTACTGTTTTGATCCTACCTATCCAGGAACATGTGAGGGCTTTCCATTTTCAGATATCCTCTTCAATTTCTTTCTTCAGGGATTTAATGTTTTTGTCAAATAGATCTGTTATTTCTTTGGTTGTAGTTACTGCAAGGTATTTAATGCTATTTGCAGCTATTATAAAGTGTGATGTTCCCTTTTTTTGTTTTTCAACCCATTTAACTTTAGTGTATAGGAGGGCTATTGATTTCTTTGAGTTAATCTTGTATCCTGCTACATTGCTGAAGGTATTTATCAGCTGTAGAAGTTCCCTGGTAGAGTGTTGTGCATCATTTATGTATATAATCATATCATCTGCAAATAGAGATTGTTTTGCTTTTTCTTTTCCAGTGTGTAATCCCTTAATCTTCTTTCGCTTTCGTATTGCTGTAGCTAAAAGTTCAAAAATTTTATTGAATATGTAAGGGGAGAGATGACATCCCTGACTAGTTCCTGATTTTAGTGGGATTGCTTTGAGTTTTTCTCCATTAAGTTTGATGTTGGTGATTGGCTTCTTATAAATCACCTTTATTATATTTAGACATTTTCCCTATATTCCTGATCTCTCCAAGACATTTATCATAAAGTAAAGGAGGACTGGATTTTATCAAAGTCTTTTCTAGCATCTGAAGATATGATCATGTGGTTTTTTTTTCCTTCAGTTTGTTTACATGATGGATGACATTTATGGTTCTTCATATGTTGATCCATCCTTGCATCTCTGGGATGAAAACTACTTGGTTGTGGTGGATGATGCTTTTTATATGTTGTGTACAGTTTGCCAGAATTTTGTTGAGTATTTTAGCATCAATATTTATAAGGAAAATTGGTCTGTAATTCTCCTTCTTTGTTGCATCTTTGAGTGGCTTGGGTATTAGAGTAATTGTGGCTTCATAAAAAGAGTTTGGCAATATTCCTTCAGTTTCTATTGTGTGAAACAGCTTGAAGAGTATTAGCAATAGTTCTTCTTTGAATGTCTGATAGAATTCTGCACCAAAACCATCTGAACCTGGGCTTCTTTTACTTGGGAGGCTTTTAATGACAGCTTCAATTTCCTTTAGGGTTATAGGTCTGTTTAGGTATTTAATCTGATCTTGATTTAATTTTGGTAAATGGTAACTGTTCAAAAAGGGAAGAAAATCTTACTGGTGGCTATTTTAACCTATCCACTCTACCAATGAGATTGTATGTTAGCTTTTCAGGGACTGTACTAATCTTGCAAATTTGAACATGATGTTTCTAGTTGAAACATTTTTAATCGATGTTAGAATATGAAAACTTTTCATTCCACTAAACAATTTTTTCCCAGTTTAAGTGACAACAGACTTAATAAATACATGATCAAAATGTAAGGGTTTCAGCCCATCTTTTCGTAGTAAGTCTGGTCATCTCTGATAGAAGATGTGATTTGAGAATGGCAATTCTAAAAGATGAATTGAACACTGTCCATCTTCATGGTTTTACTGGAAGGGGTAAAGGAAAGCAAATCAAAGTAAGCCAACCAAACAATAAAATAGCAATAAGGCCTTATCCTCAATCTAAGAAACCTACAACCACAAAAATGTAACTTTCATGTTAAATTATATTTCAGTAGAGCCAGAAATAAAAGTATTTAATAGAGTTTAGCTATTAATATGTTTAATTTGTAAATAGTATTCTAGATTATTTGATTTATATAAATTACAAAATTCAAAGACCTTCAATTGAATCAAAAAGCTTCGTCTCTACAATTATTACACCAATTTTAAGGGAAAAAAGATATTGAGTTAAAAAAAATGATTTTAACATAGTGTTAGATTTTAGCTCTCATAAAATTGCTGTTTGCTCATTTTGTTTCTTTAACTTTTATATTTTTATGTAATCAAGGAAGAAATTAAGTAATGCATGTACCAGGAGATATGGAGTTTGAAGAGGAGTCCCACAGACTTTGCTGTCTGGAGCTCTGGAATGCATATGGGGAACCATAGGACAAAGATTTAGGCCCTCCAAGGATAGGCAACTATTGATTAGCATGGGCAGTAAGTAGAGCCTTGAGTACTGGTATCAGACTGTGTTCCTGTAAGTGGGTTGACTACTTGAAGCCCATTCCCTGCAGAGGAGCGCCTAACCCAGCCTTGATATTGGGATGAGAAAAATAAGACCTCTCTGGAGTTGATATGTCAAGCTGAGCTGACCCACCTTGGGACTTCCTGCCCTTCTGGGGAAGAGGATCGGGAGATGGGGTGAAGGGAGGCTGAAGGCAGACTGGGAGAGATTTGGAACAGGGAAGGATAGATGAGCAGGAGATACAAATAAAAGATCGTTTTTAATAAAAAAAATTTTACACATTGAAAAAAGAAATGTGTGTACCATGAAAGGATTTTATATTCAATTATTAAGATCTATGAAGGAATGGTTTTGTATATAAATAAACCCTGTGAGAGATACAGATTGTCAGAGTAAGTAAAGCCAATCAGAGATGTGCTATTTCTCTGCCCATAACTCCTAAAACAAAATTAAGAAGTACCCCATGTAAGATTTTGCTTAACAATTCAGTTGAAGTTTGTCATCTTCTAAAATTTCCCTAATATTTTCTACTTAAATGATTTCTTGAAGATTCTGTTTCATGCTTATTAATGCCACTTAAACAATAAGTTATATAAAGACTTATTTTCTTACATAACTAATTCTCTGAGGGAATCACCATAAGTTTCATTCTTAACAGCAGCCTTCCTAAGGGTTATTAAGTGTGTAGAAGAAGTGCACATCTATAGTGGAATTTTATGGTGTACTTTGATGATTATTGGTATTAGCTCTTTTCTGAAGGTCTGATAGAATTCTACAAAAAAACTGCCCGGGTTTCTGCGCATTTTTTGTTGTTGTTGTTGGGAAATTTTAATGACTTATTCAACTTTCGTGGGGCTTAGGGCTTTATTTAAATTGTTTATCTGATCTTGATTTAAGTTTGGTAAGTGATATCTGTAGACAAAATTGCCCATTTCTTTTGGATTTCCCCCATTGTGTGGAGTACAAGTTTTTGACCTGTGATATAATGATGCTATAGATTTCCTCAGTGTCTGTTGTTGTCCCCCTTTTCATTTCAGATTTTGTTAATTTTGATATTCTTCCTCCACTTTTTACTTAATTTCGATATGGGCTTGTCTATCTCATTAATTTTCTCAAAGAATCAATTCTTTTCTTCGTTGATTTTTTTGTATTATTATCTTTGTTTCTGTATTATTGATTTCAATCCTCAGTTGGATCATCTTCTGACACTCCTCTTGGATGTGACTGCTTCTTTTTGTTCTACAGCTTTCAGGTATTACATTAAACACTGGTATGAGAGGTCTATAATTTTTTTTATGCAGGGACTTGGTGTTATGTGTAACTCTGCTGATCCTGGAGAGTGAGCTGTGGAGAGGTCTTGGGTAAAACAATCCAGGGAATGGAGCATTTTAACTGGTAGGCAGGTTCACTCATAGGTTTTGGCTGTCACATCATTTTATTTAAAAGACTAAAATAATCATTGATTTTGAAATGTAGTTCTAGATCCAATTCACTGAGACTATCAAAGAATTAGTAAACAGTACATAGGCACACACATACATGCAATACCAATGGGTGTACTGTCAGCCTATATTAAGTGCAATACTTTTCTCTAAATTCTTTAACATATAATTCCAGGTATGTTTTATCTATGTTGATAATAGAAAAGGTATAAGGCCTAATTATTTCTGATGAATTTCAAGGAATGGATATTAAATCTAACACTTTTATAAAATTTGTTGAAGATCCTATATATCCCATGACAGCTATGCCATTCTTGTTAGGTGACACAGTAACTGGAATTACCTGACTGTTACTGTTTCAAATATTATATTCATTTTCATTTAGCTAGTTTTGCTAGAATAAGTAGATGTATACCTGTAAATATGATTTAAACTTTACATTAAAAAGTGAGAATATTTTACCTATAAGTGTCATTCATAAATTTTAAAAAAAATTATTCTATTTGTTAATGTTACCAAAATCTCATGTTGTTTGAAAAGGTAATTCTGTTCCTGTAGCTTTTTAAATATCCTATGAATACTTAGCAAAAGCAATCATTTTGATTTGCCAAAGTTAAGCATTAATGTGTATAATCAACATTATCATGTTGATGTAATTTGTAACCTTTCATAAGTCACTTTGCCCTTTGAAATTGAGTGTGCCAGTATAAAAAAAATGATATACAGAATATATTACCATAATGTTTTGTTCACTGTTAACAATCACTGTATAAAATAACTTTGAAGTGTTATTCACTTTAGTCTTCTCAGTAGAACAAACCACTGAAGAATATGTGATGCGCGCGCGCGCGCGCACACACACACACACACACACACACACACACACACACACAGAAAGAGAGAGAGAGAGAGAGAGAGAGAGAGAGAGAGAGAGAGAGAGAGAGAGAGAGAGACCAAACCATCTAACCATTTAATCTTTAGGTGTTTTCTGATAATAACGGTAATATAACATAACTTTAAGCAGACATTACTTCCAAAGCTTTTCAATATATTGAAAATATGTGAGTTTATATCAAGTCAATGTGTCATTCTTAACTGCATGACAGTGTAAATACCAGTGATTGCAGTGGGGAAAGACATTAGTCATTAAATCTTGTTAATCTGCTTATTACTATCAAGTTGCCAAAAATGTATTTTAGTGTTACCTCCAAATATTTTGATACAATTGTCATATGACACTAGATAGGTCTATAGATTTTTATATTGATTAGCATTTAAATTCAGTATAAAAGATGGAAGAATAATGATCCATCAAAATGGCATCCATTAATCTTTAATAATTTTAATTTTTCATTTTAGAAATTTAAATAGGTTTTTTCCATGTATTCTCCTACTTGCCTTGCCTTCCCTCCTTCCATTCCCTCCCAGTCCTCCCTCAGTCTCCCTCTACCTCTTGCCACCATCTTTACCTCAATGAGGTCAAGGAGTCCCAAGGTGGGTCAGTACAGTCTGGTATATCCATTTGAGGTATGCTTATAGCAAGTTTATAGCAAGTAGATAGTAAATGTAGACTAAGGAGAGTCTTTTCAGCAGGATTGTGCAAGTTATGTTTAATATAACATAAAATTAATATGAATAGTTACATAAAAATATGTAAGACCCAATTGGATATATTCGCTAGTAAGTACTCACTTGATAAAAAAAAAAAAAAGGTGAGACCTTTTCTATTTTTTAATTTATTTTTATAGTATAAAGTCTCATTTTTTATCCATGTATCCCCTTGTTCCAGTTTCCATCCCCCTCCCGACCCCTCCAAGTCAGTCTTCAGCTTCCCCTCCCCACAACCCATTCACCTACCCAGAAAGGGCAAGGAGTCCCAAGGTCGATTAGCTCAGCATCCACTCCAGACAAGTCTGATGTGCTCATCCTAATATCAAGACTGGTTTAGGTGTTCCTCTGGGGGGAATGGATTCCAAGATACCAGTCCATGCACAGAAAGAGTCTGAACCCTCTCCTTGAGGCTCCACATACTGTCCATGTCAGTGAACAGTTGCCTCTTCTTTGAGAGCGTATTTCCTTTTCCAGATGGTTCCCAGGTGGCTGTTCTTGCTTCAGTGAGCTTCCCAGAGCTCCAGCCAGCCATTACTGTGAGAATTTTCTTCATAGTCCCTATCCCTTTGCTCATATAGAGTCTCCTCACCAGCTCTCAGCTGGACCAGGAACTCAGCCCAGTGCTCAGCCATGTTTCCCTGCTTCTATCTCAATTCATTTTGGGTATAAATTCTGTGATGGCATTCATGGTGACTATATATTTGGTTATGGCGAAGCTCTGTTTAGACAGCACCTTTACTCTTACTCGGAGACCTAGCCACGATCCTGTGAGTTCTTGAAGGTTTTCTTAGCACCCGGTCTTTTTCCAACCCCATATTTGTTTCCTCTAGAGATGGAGATCTTAAAAGGTGAGCTTTTAAAAAGGGCTAAAGTGGATTAACTGTCAGTCACTGTGTTCTAAATTTTTATGGCAGTACTCTGTAGGAATCTCTCAAGTAATTTGTAAGAGACAAAAACCATATGGCTACTCTAACCAAATACTATAAGCAGACTAGTTTATTAACAAAGGCAAACAATTACTGACAGTTTGGCTCTCTGAAATCAATGAGCCTGCAGACTCAGTCTCCCCTGAATAGGGGTCCTATGCAGCTTCATGGGTGATGATTTCTTACCATCATGCATGACTCATTGCATGGTGGTAAGATTTTTAAAAAAGCTCTCCCGTCTTTCCTCAAAAGACTGATAATAAATCTAAACAACTTTGAGATACCACTTTACACCTGTCTGAATAGCTAAGATTGAAAATATAGATGATAGCCTAGCCTGGAGAGGATGCAGAGCAAGGGTAACACCCCTCCATTGTTGGTGGGAGTGTAAATTTTGTTCATCCACTTTGGAATACAGTATGGCACTTTCTCAGAAAACTAGGAATCAATCTTCCCAAGGATCTAAAAATACTATTGTTACACATATACCCTAAAGATGCACATTCACACCCCAAAAGCATTAGCTCAACTATGTTCATAGTAGCATTATTCATAAGAGCAAGAACCTGGAGAAAACCTAGATGCCCCTCAACTGAAGAATGGATTAACAAACAGTGGTACATCTATACAATGGAGTACTAGCCAGCAGTAAGAAAAAAATGATATACTAAAATTTGCAGGCAAAGGGATGGATATGGAGAATATACTGAGCGAGGTATCACAATTCCAGAAAGAGAAGGAGAGGATGTACTCACTCATTAGTGTACTTTAAAAAATAGAAAGATGTCATTGTATACAAGAGCTCAAGGCTAGAACATAGCTAAATGACACAGTGCCTCAATTCTGTATTGATGGCCTCTGGCAGGGGTGTGGGTGAGGAAGAACTCTTACTCTTTTAGTGGCTGGTCACAGGGAATTTAATTATGCTCCAGCAAGTAAATGAGCAGCATGAATGGACTTGTATGTAAATGGGGAGGTCCTAAGAGTGGGCATGAATCTGAGAGACCTGATAACTGAGTTTGATGGGGTACATGATGTAAAATAATAAATATATAAATAAAACAGAAAAATGCCACAAACATTGTACATTGCCTTACAAACTTTGCCCTGGGAGTAAACTCTGCAATGACTTTCATTATACTAAGTCTTTTGCTGTCATATATGCATTTCCAAACTACGTAACTGCTCAATTTGTCTTTTTTATGTTGAAGAGATTTAATATTATATATTTTCTGTAATATACTTATCTTCTTATGTGGTGGGAGCTAGGCAATATTGATGTTATGCATTTGAAGTTTCTTTCTTTATTAGACAATATTCCAATACAGAAATGTACTTTAATTTGTAAAAAAATAATACTGATAATCTCATTTATGAAGACAACATCAGCATAAGCTATTAAGCTCAAAAATTTACACTGCCTTGGGTATTAGGTCTTAAAATATAAATTTTACAGTAACTTAAACATTCTGAAAATAGATGATAAAAATAATAACATGATAAGTAAGCTAATGAAGATAAAATAATTTTATAAGAAAATAAAACTATCAATAGTTTATTTTTCAGTATTTCTACTTATTATGTACTTTAGGAAATCAAGTTGATTCCATTAAAAACATTTTAGGTGCTGTTCATTTGTAATACTCTTTTTGTTGAAAAGTGTATAAAGACAGAGTTAGGCACTGACAATCACAATTTTTAAAGAACACTGAGCAAGGACTTTCAGGAGAAACACAATAATGCAGAATTTTCTTATGATTTTATAAAGCAAAATTACTATAATATAAATTATTTTATAGGATATAATATTATAAATATCTCCATATTACTTTCTTGCAATATTGATTGTAATTGCTTCTACAAGTTAAGCATGTAAGAAATTTTCCTACAGAAGAAATCAAAGCCTATTTGTGAAACAATCTTGGGAAAACTTACAAACATGAGTCCTGAGAGTAGAATCAATTGATAAAGTGTTACATTTCTTTAAAAGAAATATTAGGAGAAATAAAATATTATAAACTAGTTTTTTAAAAAATATTTATTTAATAAATGTGAGTATTGATCTGGAGATATGTGTGTGCACCACATGAGTTGCTCAGAGGCAAGAAGATGGTATTATAAACCCCTGGAGTTGCAGTTCCAGATGGCTGTGACCCATCTAATTGTGGTACTAGGGTGTGAAGCCAGGGCCTGTGAAAGAGCAGCAACTGTTCTTAATGGCTAAGATGCCTTCTTACAGCCAATGAAAACTGTGATGTTTAAAAGTGTTTTGTCATGCTTACTAGATTTCTTACTAGATTACTAACTCAAGCTGGAGACAGTCATCATGAGTAGGGTAACTCAGGCTCAGAAAGAAAAGCATTACATGCTTTGCCTTATATATCTTTAAAATACTCACAGGAGTCAGGAATCTAGTAAGGGTGACAAAACACTTTTAAAGATCACAGTTTTTATTGGCTGTAAGAAGGCATCTTAACCATTAAGAAAAGTTGCTGCTCTTTCACAGGCCCAGGGACTCCTTGGATCCCACTCCCCCTAGAGGAACACCTGACTCAGTCTTGATGTTGGTGGGAGAAAACTGGGTCTGCCAGGAGTGGAGACTGAAATAAGCAATATTGGGACCAGGGGACCTTGGGACCACCTGCCACCTGCCCGGTGGTGGTGGGGGAGTTGTGGAGAAGAGAGAATGACCTGATGTGTTGGGAGGGGAAAAGGACCTTGAATAAGGATATAATAATAATTAAAAAGGAAAATAAATAAAATAATATATATATATGTTTTCTTAACAGCAGGATAATTTTTGTTGTGTAAATGTACAACGTTTTGGTTATCCATTTATCAGTTCATAGGTATCTAGACTGTTTCTATTTTTACTATTGTAAATAGAACAGCAATGATCACAAATGATCAAGTATCTCTGCAGTAAAACATGGAGTCCTTTGGGTATATGCTCAGGACTGGTGTGTCTGAACCTTGAGTAAGACCAATTCTCAGATTCCTGAAGAATTTCCACACTGACTTTTATAGTGCTTAGACCAGTTTACACTTCAATCTGAAGTGATTAAATATTTCTCCTTCCCATATTTGAGATAACACTTGTCTTTATTTACTTGCTTTTATGTTAGCAATTCTGACAGAGGTAACATAAACTTCAAAGTACTATTAATTACCTACTCCCTAAGTAGCTAAAGATGTTGAACATTTTAAAAATGTTTCCAAGTCCTTGGGGAGATTGATTCTCAGTTTTCTGAGAAACAGCCATACTGCATTCCAAAGTGGCTGAACAAGCTTACACTCCCACCAACAATGGAGGAGTGTTCCCCTTGCTCTGCATCCTCTCCAGCATAGGCTGTCCTCTGTGTCTTTTATCTTAGCCAATCTAAGAGGTGTCAGATGGTATCTCAAAGTTGTTTTGATATGCATTTTTCTGATGACTAAGGATGATGAGCACTTTTTCAGGTGCCTTTCAGCGATTCATAATTCTTCTGCTGAGAATTCCCTTTTTAGACCTGTACCCCATTTTTTGATTGAGTTATTCAAGGTTTTGGGCTCTAGATTCTTGAGTTCTTTATATATGTTAGAGATCAGTCCTCTATCACTTGTAGGGTTGGTGAAAATCTTTTCCCATTCTGTAGGCTGTCGTTTTGTCCTATTGACAGTGTCCTTGGCTTTACAGAAGCTTCCTAGCTTCAGGAGATCCCACTTAATGATTGTTGGTCTTAGTGTCTGTGCCACTGGTGTTATATTTAAGAAGTAGTCACCTGTGCCAATTCGTAGAAGTGTATTTCCCACTTTCTTTTCTATCAAGTTCAAAGTGGCTGGGTTTATGTTGACATTTATATTTCATCCTTTGATAAGTCTGTTTACTTCCTTACATCATTTTTAAACTTATATTTTTGAGTTGTTTGTATGTTTACACTTTTTTTATGTTATCACTAAAACATCTCTCTATCATTATTCCTATAAATCTACTTTTGCTTTTTCATTCTTTTTGAGGAAAATATATACTTCTGAAGGGAGACAAACTGTAAGGAGGCAAAAGTTCTTCATAGTGATTTACAATATTAGTGTATTATATCTTATTCAAGTATATCATATTTATGTAGGAAATATAATATTCAGTAATATGTATGATAGAGTAAAACTGTTGTTCATTTATACTTTATTCATGTTATGTGTCTTTTGTAAATTTTATTTTTAAGCAGTAAATTCTAAGTTATAATGGCTGTATCGTTATCACATAAAATAAATTGATATCATTATTTGAAGAATATTACCAATATGTGTTCTGAAGGCAGAAATCAATACTTAATATTTTTACAAAACATTAGAGAATATACAGATTTACAAAATGAAACTACATCATAAAATAAAATTTTCTTAGTGGTTCAGACTTGTTATTCTATTTTGTATTAAAAACAGTAATGTCAATTTTTGAACTCTCACATTTAGTCTATTCAGTGAGACTAGAAATTTCTAAATAGGTTTTATTTATATTCTTCCTATATAAATATCTGATAAACCATTGATTAGTAGCACTAACTTGTCAATGTTTTACCATTAAAAATTATAAAAACAATTAGTTTATCTCATAATATTAGTCAATAGTATTCCCTAAATGTTATCTTCATTAGGATAATAGTGGCCCATAATATATTATGTTTTCTCATATGATACATTTAGAAAGATATATGCCACTAGATTGTAATATTATTGTTACTACAAAATCTGAATCCTTTAATGACTACATCATAGATAAAACCAAGATTTGGCAAAATAACCAACCTATTATGTAAAAAGGTTCATATTCAGCAAAAACAAAGAAATAGTCTGCAATATCACAAATTAAAGTTTACTATGAAGAGTTTGTAACTAACAATATATGGGATCAACTTGACCCTGAATCAGAATAGAACAGAGAATAGAAACTTCTAAGATATAAATATGGTCTGTAGAACCATCTATTCATCACTTTACCAATACTAAGTTTTGGTCTCATAGTGGCTTTATAGTTGTATAAAGTATGATTACGGACAGAATGGATAGGTCAAAGATAAAAGCATTTGCTGTGAAAGAATGAGAACCTGAGTTTGAATCCATAACACCCATTTAAAACTTATTCATGGGTACATGGGCCTATAACCTCAGGGCTACAGATGGCAGTGGCAGGAAAATTTCAGAGACATGCTGGCCTAAAATCCTACTTGAAAAATGCTTAGCTCTACCCTCAGTGAGAAACCCTGTCTTAAGAGTATAAGTGTCAGAGTAATCAAATATGGTGCTAACCATTGTCCTTTGCCCTTCGCTCATGTGTTCTTTGGGAATGCAAACCTTCATTCATATATGCATGTAAAACACACACACCAGATTTTATAGATTCTGATAAAAATATTAATAATACTGGAAGCTGAATGATAAAGACAGAGAAAATTTTCAAGTTTTCTGTAAATGAAACATCTTAAAATCAAAAGCTAAAATAAAGTATATTATTAATCAGGAAACATAGACATATACCGTATCTTCTGGAATCTGAAATTTCATATTATTTTCAATTGAGGATTGCATGAATTCATGGTGTATATTTATGTTCACAAACCAAGTGCCAACTATGCATGGGAAAGTGCTCCATGAGACAAATGAACAGCTTTATTGAAAAAAATTAATTATGAATAAAGTCACATTTTTTATCCATGTACCACTTCTTTCAAACTCCCTTCCCCTCATGCCCCTCCCAGTCACTCTCTCTTCTCTCCATCACTTTATCTCTTCCCCAGAAAGGGCAGGAGGTCCAAAAGTCCCAAGGTGGCTAAGTTCAGCATCCACCCATGCAGATCTGTAACCCTACTCCAACATCAAGCCTGGGTCAGGTGTTCCTCTGGAGGGAATTGTTGCCAAGTTGTCAGTCCAAGGTGTTTCAGATCCCAAGCTCTTCAGTGTTTGTGGTTTTCAGCTTGGACATGTTTTGCTTTTATTTAGAGTCCACTAATGAGTGAGTAAATTCCCTGCTTATCTTTTTGGATTTGTGATACCTCGCTCAGGAGGATATTCTCCAAATCCATCCATTTGCCTGCAAATTTTAGGATATCATTTTTCTTACTGCTGAGTAGTACTCCATTGTAGAGATGTACCACACTTTGTTAATCCATTCTACAGTTGAGGGGCATCTAGGTTGTTTCCAGGTTCTTATTTTTACAAATAATGCTGCTATGAACATAGCTGAGCTAATGCCTTTGGAGTGTGAATGTGCATCTTTAGGTTATATACCCAGTAGTGGTATTGCTGGATCCTTGGGGAGATTGATTCCCAGTTTTCTGCATTCCAGAGTGGCTAAACAAGCTGACACTCCTACCAACAATAAAGGAGTGTTCCCTTTGCTCCACAACCTCTTCAGCATAGGCTGTCATCTGTGTTTTTTTTTTTTTATCTTAGTCAATCTGACAGGTGTAAGGTGGTATCTCAAAGTTGTTTTGATTTGCATTTCTCTGATGAAGATGTCGAGCATTATTTCAAGTGCCTTTCAGCCATTTTTAACTTTTCTGCTGAGAATCCCCTTTTTAGTTCTGAATCCCATTTTTTGATTGGGTTATTCAAGGTTTTAAGCTCTAATTTCTTGAGTTCTCTATTTATTTTAGAGATCAGTCTTCTGTCACTTGTAGGGTTGGTGAAAATCGTTTCCCATTCTGTATTCTGTCATTTTGTCTCATGGACTGTGTCCTTGGCTTTACAGAAGCTTCTCAGTTTCAGGAGGTCCCAATTGTCGACTATTGTTCTTAGTTTCTGTGCTACTGGTGTTATATTTAGGAATTGGTCACCTGTGCCAATGTGTTAGAGGGTATTTCTCACTTTCTTTTCTATCAAGCTCAGTGTGGCTGGGTTTATGTTGAGGTCTTTGGATTTGAGTTTTTTGCAGGGTGCTAGGCTTGGGTCCGTTTTCCTTTATCTACACATTGCTATTCAGCTATGCCAACATCAATTGTTGAAGATACTATCTTTTTTCTATTGAATATTTTGGGCCTCTTTGTCAAAGGTCAGTTGTTCAAAGGTTTTTGGGTTAATATTGGGATCCTCAATTTAATTCCATTGATCCATAAGTCTGTTTTTATGCCAAGACCAGGCTGTTTTTCATTCCTATAGCTCTACAGTATAACTTGAAGTCGGGGATGGTGACAAAAACTTTAAATCACTAAAGAAAGAAATTGAAGAGGATATCGGAAAATAGAATGATCTCCCATGTTCCTGGATAGGTAGGATCAACATAGTAAAAATGGCAATTCTACCAAAAGCAATCTACAGATCCAATGCACTTCTCATCAAAATCCCAACACAATTTTTTTGTGATGTTGCAAAATCAAAGCACTACTTTATTAAATGAATTATTTTATACAATATGAACATAAATATAATTACAATTGCAGAAAAAATATTACAATAACGGGCTGATTTTCAGATTTCCAAATCAGTCAACTGTACATTTACACAGAATTGTCTTTGCATGAAGCCCAAAGGGAACAGCATAAAAATGAGTGTTTCTATAGTTCCTTTATTTTTGCTGATCAACAGTTTGTTTAAAAAAGCAGCTGCAGGTTTGTTACCTAAGGACTGCTACAGTAAAAGAGTCAGAAGTGCCGTGAAATCACCTGTAAACTTTATGCCTGAACATCAGCCAGATCTGGAGGAAATGGAGTCTTAGGGTGTTTGCTCTCAAAGTGCTGCTTGAAGGTCTTGGGGTCAGGCATTTGTGTCCTACAGACTCTGCAGGTATATATTAAGGCAGCTTTGGCAGCAGCCTTTTGGTCATGTCCTTGTTTCTTCTTTTGAACAGCCTGCTTTCTAGCATTTTTCTGCTGAGACTTAATCTTCTGCTGTCCACAAGCCATATCCAAGCCAAGCCAGTCTGGCGCCCAAGAGACCCGCAGAGCAAGAGAAGCTGAACACAATTTTTACAGACATTGGAAGAACAATACTCAATTTCATTTGGAAGAACAGGAAAGCTAGGATTGTCAAAACAATTTTGCTCAACAAAAGAACTTCAGTTTTATTTTTTAAAAAAATAATTTCATGATGGCTTTCATTAAGCTCTAAAATTTATGAAATATCAAAACCAAATGTTATAAAGCATGAGTAATTAATGGCACAATCAGATAAGATTATTGAAAATATTAATCATGAAACATATTGTGATAGAATTTAGAAGATGTATACAAGCAGTATTCGTAAAAATCTAATTTAACTTTGAAATTTAGGATGGAAGCAGTGGCATATTGGTAAAACTGTAGAAATCAAAAAGTCAGTTGTGTAACTTAGATACAAATATTGAGAAATGTCTAAAATAATTCCACTTTTGTTCATTTGGTGAACCTTGTTTAGGCATTTGATACTCATTTTTGCTGGGAATTTTTAACCAATCAAAATATTTTTCAGCAAGAGAGTCACATGATCAGTCCATATTCAATGGTGATATGATGTATTTGTAAGAGGAAGTCAAGATGGTTAACAAGGAGAAGAGAGAGATAAAAAAAGTTTTCTGTCTGGAGAAAGTCAGAGAGGAATAATTAAGGGTTTGGCAGTCGTAATAACAAATTAGATATACTTCAGAAAATGAAATAAATACAATAGGTGTGACAATGTAGAGCGGTTGTTATCCCTAAAGGTAGAAATATGAATAGTAGGAAATATCAGAAAGATGAAATTTGTAGAGAATATAAAGTAATTGTCATTGCTACATACAAATGTTTGAGGACAAAATTTCAATTAATTAAAACTGACCAGATTGAGCCTTTAAATATTGAAAAATGCCATCAAATTAGAAATTTAACCTCATCAATTTGAGGAACATAATAAAGAAAATTTGAGATAATAATAGTAATAACAATGACAACTAAGCCAGATGCAATTTCTTACCTAAATGACCCAAAGAATTATTTTATTCATATCATTTGATTGTGTGCCTAGCCTTCTCTCAAGCCTGAGTTTTTGGGTTTTTTGTGAGGTGCAGAGGGGGTGAGACAGTGTTTCTATATGTAACAAAATCTTGGTTGTACTGGAAGGAACACTCACTGTATACCACCCTCAATCTCAAAGAGATCTGCCTGATTAGTGCAGGGGTTAAGGCTTAAATTTTCCTTAATTTTTTTGGGAGGTCAGATTTTCCATATGGAGGTTTTCTGGTGTAACATGGGCTGTCCTGAAACATACTCTGTAGATCAGACTGACCTCAAATTTGGAGATCTCCCTGCCTTGGATTTCCAAGTACTGAGGTTAATGGAATATGACAGAAGATAATAAAAATAATTTTTCTAATACAATACTTAATCCCTTTTGAATGAGATAAATTTTAACAGGTGGGAATTATCATGAAAGACAAATGGAAAACTGGTAAATACGTTATCACACAGTCTCAAAATTTTGGTTGCAAACCAAATATCAGTATTTAGGTAAGAATACTTTCTTATCCTATCCATGTGTATGGTATTTATATTTTTACAAATATTCTTATTAGAGAGTGCTTGTTTCTGTGAAATTGCACATGTCTGCTTGTGAATATAGACTCTTGGGATTGGCATTAAGCATTTTATCTATTTTTCTCCTCCTTGTCCATTCAGGTATTATTCATCCCCAGGTTCATGGATATGGCTATTCTAGTTAGCCCACTTACTCTAGAGATTGTCTATTCTTTCTTTCTGGGGCTCTGAAATTGCAAGGGAATGGCAACACATACCCCACATTTCCATGAATGCTACAGTTCCAAACATCTCCTGGCCTCATGCTTGTGTGTCAAGTGCCTCAGACATTGAGCCATCTATCCCTGCCTAGAAATAGACACTTTCAAGTAAATGTATAGATACATTAAAATGCAAATGATTACATTTTACTCTATCTCTTATCATTCTTGAATATTGGAGTGAGTCAGAAAAAAGAGTACACATCTTTTCTGTTATACTCACCTCCAAAGTGATCCCATTCAGTTCTTTGAGTTTAAATGTTTGTTCTAACCTGATGACTCTTAAATATAAATCTCAAACTTAGACAATTCTTCTAAACACAGGAATCTTCTGTCCAGCTGACTATCTGTTTTTCTTTCTATGAATATCTCAATCTGACACTCATACACTCCTGATTTACTCTGCAACTTTGCAGATACTTATCATCCACAATAGTTACTTGTGTCCTGGCTGCTCTGTTTAAGAAAAGATTTTTTTTTTCAATGAGTTTTTGTTCTCTTGCTCTCACAAACCATATGATTTGTCGGAAAGTACCATTGACTTACTCTTTAACCAATCAAAACCTTACTACTCACATTCTCCAGTGCTAGCTTCATAACCCCAAGCCACCATAATATTTGGCCTTAATTATTTATCTCTACCTTGTATTTTGCCTTTCATAAATTCATTCTCAATTAATGATTCTGTTAAATAGAGACTGGTACATGCCACTTATTTTCTCAGAACCACTTAAAACAATATCTAATGTTATAATAAGAGAGTTTACACCCCCTGCAACTCTTACCCTGAAATAAGACTAAAGGTCTGTAAAACATTAAAACATTAAGGTAACATGACCTCACCTGCTGTCATTCTCCTACTTGCTATTCCCTTTGATGAATAGCTCTTCAAAATGCCATTTTATGCACTTTTAAAAATGCTTTTGATTTTTACATAAATTATTCTACAAGGACGATATTTTCAAACCAGTTCCAATTCAATTTTCTTCCCTGCATTGCTGCCCTCATTTTATTCTTGGAAACCTTCATCTTCAGTTTTTGTTTACTTTCTGATTGAACTTTTCACATACTTATCCAATTAGAATCTAAATTCCGTTAAGAGGATGATTTTTGTTTGTTTTTCATGGTTCTACACTAAATACCATCATTATGAATCAATATTTGTTGAATAATATTAACAGGAATTATTGCCTAGAGACATTTTTTACTTTCGTTACTAATTTATTCATGGAAGAATATATTAGCAAGTTTCATCTAGGTTAAAAGAATGGAATAAACTTGAATGGTCATGAGCAGAGATTTTCTGGTCTAGAGATTACAAGAGGAAGAGTAAAATCTGGAATTTATACTGTCTAGTTTTAGCAGGAAAATACCTCATAGCTTGTAATCTTATTTTTGTTCAGCCAAATTTGCAATGCAAAAGCAATGGTGCAAAATGACAAATTAAAAGTTTTAACATGTTTTGCAGCAGTAACCCAAATCTAAAAAGAAAAAATAAATCAAGCCTATCATGCTCAGTTCTGCTTGAGATCTTACTTATAAAATAAACTCATATTTCTGCTTCTAATTCATATGGTTTTCTAAAACATGGGTCATAATCTATGAATAGTAGCATTATCAAAAGATTTGGCACAATTCTTCATTATGCTTATTCAAGCTGAAATGTCAGCACTTCTTTTATATAAGCAGATTTGCTAGAGTGTGGAAAAAACAGAATGAGAATATGTTGGAAATGATTGTTCTGTCTCTTTCATTTACTTCTGTATCAGTCCACAGCCCAAGGGTTTTGAGAAATAACAAAATTGGGAGATATGGATTATAGCTGGTTCACATCTCAAGATCAGCAACTAAAATCTCCTGTGAATTCCAAGGGCAAATTATGTACTTTTTCTGTAGCTCAGGGTTATGATTAATCAAATATCTATAAACATAAAGGAAGGTGATATGCACACACAATATTGCACCATTTAAAAATTACAGAAACATTCATAAAGAAATGATTAGCTTAAGATTATTGATAAGTATCTTTCATTTAAAGCATTCAGATTATGGTGTCTCTGTGTGTGTATTATGTCACTATGATAGTAGCAATTTTACCACAGTGACCAGAACTATGATAAAATTGGCATTTGTAAAAATAATGTACACTGTCTACTACAAAGAAAAAAATCCTTGACAGATTTATCATTATTATGACTTCTTATCACAGTTCATTCTCTTCTGCATTCTATGAAGTTCTTCAGGCCCCGTGGATTCATCAGTCTTAGCTGTAGTATTGCTACAGAATCATAAACCTTTTGATCACAAGTTCTTTCAAAAGCTTTTCAGATCAACCCAGCACATTAAAACATCTTTTTCAAACAAACCAATTAGTATTTTTATTAATCTTGTAAATACATGAGGTGATATTAAACAATACTGTTAGTTATGGTAGAAATCCTTCATGGTATGTAGTCATTGTCACTCAAGTATAACTCTACTAAATTTTTCAAGGGCAATACAGTACAACTTTTATATTTAATAAAGGCAAGTTACAAAATAACCTACCTTTTTGTGAACTACAAGATGATATTTTATAACATTTTTGCATACTGATTTTTCAGTCATTCTATTTCTCTTCCATAGGTAAATCTGAGAGAAGGAATACATGAATAAATAAATGTGCAAATATCTCAGTATGTTTTACATACATACATATATAGATGTGTGTGTTGTGAGTATGTTCACAAACTATATACACACGCATACAGATGTGGATTTGTATTTCCTTTGTGACATTAAGACCTTTCTATTAACAAATTATTTTGTATTACTGATTTTTATATTTACTGTTGCAAGAATTTAGAATTTTGAATCACTGGTTAACATTTTCATACTCTTTTAAAAATGAAATCAAGCTTCAATCATGCTCAAACACTAAAAAATAGCACAATTTTACTGTTGCAGCAATGTTATTAAAGCATGTTTCATGTATCATCCTATGTGAATACACAGCAAATCTCTTAATATATCTGAAATTAAGTGAGTATTAAGTAAGAAAATACACTATTTAATGTTTGATTTTGAATTTAGTTTCTAATATAGTGATTTATTTAAAGGATCAATGATGAGGTCTGGTTTTTGAAAAATATTCTAAGGGTATATGAAAACACTTTGACTGCCAGCAGGACGTCTTCTCTACCCAGCAAGAAAAGAAAGCATACATTTTGATCAGTCATATTCCCCCTTGTCAGTTGAGTCAGCTGAAATCCTTGGAGTTGTCAAACTCTGGCAACAACCTTAGGTAGCTATGGCAAAATGAATAACTGGAACTATTCTTTATTTCAAACTAATGACTTTTTGAAATGTTCAGTATTATATTTATTCTGATAGCTAGAGCTCACTTTTGCATTAAAAGAGCAAGCTATAGTCTGAGCACTAAAATGATTCTTTAACACACACACACATACACACATACACACACATTCTTTAAGTTCAGAAGTGTACAGCTGCTTTAGTTCTACCTTTCTCAGCTTGCTAGTCATTTATCTCTGTAATTTCTTTATGACTGCTATACTTAGAAACAGAATAAAGATTCTATTTAGATACAAAAATCTTATGGCTGCTTTGTGGAAAAAATATTCTGTACATTCTTCAAAAAAGTACTATGATAATATTTGGCCATAGTTAAAATGTATTTCTAAGCAGATAGGTTATCACAGAATAGGTGCATTTGTTCACTAAACACTAATATATGTATGTATGTATATATATATATATAAAAGCATACATATATATTATAGTCGTCTGTACTAACACTTGAAATAATCTTTCTGTAATGAAAATAAATTCTCAATATTATTTTGAAGCTTTAGAATGAGTAACTTGACACAAGGTCAGTGCCAGTAGGCATTCAATGATATCCCACTGGAATTTTTTAAATAATATGATAGGCTGTGAAGTGTATTAATAAATGTCACATCTACTAATTATTCCCTAGGTTAACAGACTTTAAAATAAGGAACTATGTATTAGTAATATAAGGAGAACAGTAAGGAAATTTATAGTCCAGCATCCTTTATCATTAATGACCCAAGGGCTTAAAGCTCTGTGATTACCTTATGCACATCAGGACAAAAGAAACCCATCTTTATATCATAATTTAAACTAAGTAACCATTTTCAGTCTATCAGCTACTTTAGAGTCTGCTTTTCCATGTAGAGTCATATGGTCATAGGTTTGGAAGCTTAGCACACTGAAATCATTGTGAAAGCTTTATTTTGCCTGCTATGATTGTAATTCTAACTTTCCTTTAAAAATCCTTGAAATAATCCAATTTGTTTAAATATTATAAATGATTTATTAAAATACAGATACTTTTTGTGCTAAAGATTTAGGTATGATTTAAACAAATAGACCCTTGTGTCTCATAAAACATTATCTGTATTCCATTTTAAAATGTAAAAGTTCATTGAGCACATTGAAATTTCTGTAGATATGCAAGATAGTTTTCCTACTCAAGATCCAACTATTGACTTACTTTTACCATTTGAAAATAAACTTATCTTTTGTGTCATTATCATCACTTATTGTAAAGTAAATTACTTATATTGACTACATTGAACAAATAAAGCTATTTAGTTCATGGAACTCTGTCTTACACTGAGGATATTACATTTGTACTTGATTCCAATAATTAGTTAAGAGACATTAGAAGGCTGTGCATCTCATCATTCAATTGAACCTTTGCAAAATAATTTAATCTCTCATCTAGAAATTGAATCCTAAAGTAAAAATTTAAACTGACGACAAAAAGGAAATATATACTGTAGAGCAGTTAGAAAACTTAGAAACCATATCTTATAAGCACTTTGTTTTTAGCAGAAGTGAAAGATATTAGAAATTGCCTCTGTTTTACTTCTACGGTTAACTGAAGTTTATCTTGTATGATTTTTCTTTGTACTTCCCATCCCATCTTGATTCCAACTAGGTCAATAATGACCATGTTTCCTATGGAGTGGGCATAGGATTACATTTCCCAATCACTGATGATTTAGACATTCCTATTTCTTAAAAAAAAAAAAAAAACTTGTTGGTAACAGTTTAATAAGCTTTTATTATTTCTCACATTATGTTATCTAGATTGTTGTTAATTGAATGTAAAAATAATCTATGAAAATTTAATAAAAATGTGTGTTGTTTTTCCTCTCTTTATTGACATAAGAAATGTCCACTAGTCAGTGTCCAGATGATACAGAGTTGTAAATAATTCAACCAGATTTTTAAAACAAAGACAGTACAACATTGCGTGTATTACTCAGTTTGTACTAGATAATGATCTAGTGTGAATAATGATAATTTAAAAATCAATAAAATTGAATTTGTGTGTTTATCCATAGAATTAAACATTGAGAAACAAAATTTATTAAGTATTACAGGGATTTAATATTATTATAGTGTTAACAATTGTTATCTTTATTTAATGAATATTAAAGTAAGATTAGTAAGATTAAATAATTTGCCTGCAATCATTTTCTTGTTCATGTATATCATGGTGACTTATATAAAACATGAAAAAATTGTTGAACTGAACTAAGTTTAATGAAGCACTTCTGTTTCTTACATTTCTTTTTTCCTTATTTAAAGCTTCATTATTACCTATGAATGAGTCTATTTTACCTTTAAATAAGTCCAGTATTTCAAGATAGGTTATATGCTTGATATAACATTAGGTGACATGTACACTCATTGTCTTCATTAACTTCCTTTTTTAGAACCAGCATTCATTCAATAATATAACCTGCAAAGTACTCAGAAATGAGTGAATTTCCTTTACTTATTTTTGGGTTATAATAATTATGGCAATGTATTATTTAATTTTGGCATGATAATCCCTGGTTTTACTTCTGATTATGAAAAATACTCTTAATATCATTATTTTCATGCTTTGTAGTATACTGTAAATTCCTTGCAAATAGTTTTCTTAATATTTTACATGTATTTCTAACAACATAACTGTGCACAATTTCAAAGCCTGAATTATATCACTGACCCTTGTTATCTTACTACTTTCTGTTGAAATTTATTTTTCTAACATTTATAAAACATATATGATGGCCACACATGAGCAATTAATTTACTTATAAAATTTTAATCTATAAATTAATATACAACTAAATGATTTATTCATATTTAATTTATTAAAATACATTATTTGTATTAACATGAACATATAACATATTGATGTATTTATTGCATGTGTTCACTAGTATCACTACTGCACTTTAGCAATAGAGAATCTAAGTTAAGCAAAAGCAAGTACATGGTCGAAAAAACCTCTGCTGTCATTTTACAAAGACAAAATTTGAACCCCGGTTTGTTTGATGCTAAATATGAATTTCATTCCTTTTTAGTATGTTTCACTACTTATAGTTTTCTAAGAGCTCAGTGCAGCACAACCTGTTCATTTCAAACTTAATTTGAAATGCCAGAAATACAGTAAAAGAATAAAATATACATGGTAGTGAGTCCAACATTCAAGGGGGCATCTGAGAACAAAAGCTTAAATTCAGAAGGCTAACCACTGTCCACAGTTAGCATTAGTTTCATCAGGAAGTGTATAAAACAAAAATCACCATTGAATGTCTTCCTAACTTAAGAGTTTTCATACAATAGTATATGACTTATTCCATGTAACAATTTGGAAATTTTATTTTGTTTTGTTATGCTTGTTTTGTTTTTTCTTCTCAAGATGTTGAGGAAAAAAGTGAGGGCCTTGTTTAGGCTATTCAAGAACCCTGTTACTGAACTATATTCCCAGTCCTAACCATAATAATTTAATCATTCTTTCTCCCAATTCCTCATGCCATGGTTCAAGGACTAACTCAACTTAAAATGTTCATATTCTAGTAGATGTTATCACTTTCATTAAATCTATAGTAATAAGCTGTCAGAGCATTCTGAATTTCAAGTTATTACCAGCTATAAAAGTCCAATGATGATACTTACATATCACTCTATGACAACATATTTTGCTATATATTTATTGTATTTTTCTAGTGCATCAAAACTAGTGTGTTAATCAGAGATTCATTTCTAATGCATACTATCAAAAGGTATTGATAATGTATTAACCCAAATGATTACAGATGGAATTGCTAGTAAAAAGAGCTTTGTGTATTCTATATATTAATAATGATATCATGATTTGGTTGTGGTCCTCAAGCTAGGTAAATGAAATAGAATTTGTTATGTAAGCTAACATCCTAGAATTAAGGAAGTTAAAAAATTGAGAGGCCAGGATCTTAGAATTTCTTTGCATATATCAAAATGACTAGAGTGTTCTTATGTGAGTTGATAAATAAGACTGAGACCCAGGTTCCAGAACTTTTAATAAGTACAAAGAAATTAAAGACACATCTGCAGGCAACTGGAGTTTTAAGGAAAGATGGTGGTGAATTATGTCATGAACCTCAATGTGCTACTTTCATAAGAAGAATAGTCCAAATTTGGAACAAATAATTAGAAAAATGGAAATGCTAATTATTCTAATTTTGAAGATAATTCAATGAAAACCATTCACCTTTATTCAGTGTTAAGAATATATAAAACTGAAAAATGATGTATAAATTCATAATGCTATTGCATTTCCATATTTGATTTTAAAATTATTTCTCCAAGCCAATTTAAGTTAAAAATAAAGTTTAAGCAAAATGGTACAGTTTGTTAATATATTATTACCTGGAAAATGTTTTGAAATATATTTTTTTATTTCTTTGAGATTATAGCATAATTACATCATTTGTTCCCTTTACTTTTCTCCCTCAAAAACATCTCATATACTCCTCCTTGCCCTTATTCATATTTGTAGCCCATGTTTTCCTTAATTGTTGTTATGTGCATATATATCTATAGACATTATATTGTTAAATATAACCTACTCAGTCTGTACAATGTTACTTGTTTGGGGAGCTGACCACTTGGTATTGAATAACCAATAGTTGTGATCTTCCCTCATTCCACTCTCAGAATTTGTCACTTGCCTGCAATTCTTTATGTAGGTTTGAGACTCATATCTATTATTAATTTTGCCCAGTCTTTATTTCCTGCCCTTCTCAAATGTGTGGCCTACATTTCCTAATTATTGTTATGTACATATTTTCATTTGTTTATTGTGTATGTGTATGTTGATAGGATATTAGTCCCCTAGTATCACCTACTCAATAGGATTACAGCTTGACTAATTAAGGTATGACATATGAATAATTTAGCATAATTTCTGACATTAAAAGTGTTCAATAAATTTTAGATTTTTGCTGTAATTATCATTATTACTATTACAATCATATTAAATCATATTGCAATGAATTTAATTTTTATTATATAAAAATGTAAACACATTCAAAAGATTCAATTATATATTTGATATTTGAAATAAAAAACTTGAATAGTAGCGAGTGAAAGCTTAAGTTAAAGGTCCTCATATGTCTTGATTTAAAATTTTTATTTTAACCCTGAATATTTAAGTTATTTTTGCATGATCCTGAGTGAATATTTTATCACTTCCTGAACACTCAGAATTCCACTTTATAAAAAGCATATCTAGGACTCTACAGTCTGTATTTTAAACACTTGTTTAATAATATAAAAACGCAGTAAAGGACACCTTCCATGCTGCAGTTAAATTAAATGAGTGGAAATGGTTCTGATTGCTAAGTACAGTAAGGATACCTCATTTATCTGTTAGACAGAATTTATTTTTATTTAAAAAATATACACTTTTAATTTGGTGGTGATATTTAGCAATATTGCAATCTGTGGTATCAATGTTTATAGGCAAAAAGAAACTTTAATCATGCTTCCAGGAAGCCTTTCATACTTGGTACACATCTTTTTTCAAATCTGTTTTCTTTTACGTATTTTTCTCAAAGATGCTTATATCAGAGAATGAGTGTCATTTTGCACTTTCTTTAGTCTCTTTGGGGTCCTAGATAGTTACATCTCATTGCATTTTATCATATATTACAAGAAAATAAAAGTATAAAATATACTCAGGATTTCCCTCTATTGCTCCAGGGAAGTGAAAATAGTACCTTGAGTGTGCTAAGTGCACGTTCTATTACTGAGCTATATTCCAAGTTTTGTTAGTCCTTTTATTCAAAATAGATTCTTTCTCATACAATACATCCTGACTACAGTTTCTCCTCCTGCTACTCTTCACCTCACTTCAGCTCCCATTAAGAATCACTCCCATTCTTCAGTTGAGGGACATCTAGGTTGTTTCCAGGTTCTTGCTATTACAAATAATGCTGCTATGAACATAGTTGAGCTAATACCTTTGGAGTGTGAATGTGTCTCTTTAGGGTATATACCAAGAAGTGGTATTGCTGGGTCCTTGGGGAGATTGATTCTCAATTTTCTGAGAAACCTCCATATTGTATTCCAAAGTGGCTGAACTAGCTTACAGTCCCACCAACAATAGAGGAGTGTTCCCTTTGCTCCGCATCCTCTCCAGCATAGGCTGTCATCTGTGCCTTTTATCTTAGCCAATCTAACAGGTGTTAGGTGGTATCTCAAAGTTGTTTTGATTTACATTTTTCTGATGGTTAAAGATGAAGAGCACTTTTTCAGGTGCCTTTCAGCCATTCGTAGTTCCTCTGCTGAGAATTCCCTTTTTAGATCTGTACCCCATTTTTTGATAGGGTTATTCAAGGTTTTGGGCTCTAAATTCTTGAGCTCTTTATATATCTTAGAGATCAGTCCTCTATCACTTGTAGGGTTGGTGAAAATCTTTTCCCATTCTGTAGGCTGGCGTTTTTTCCTATTGACAGTGTCCTTGGCTTTGCAGAAGCTTCCCAGCTTCAGGAGATCCCACTTATTGATTGTTGGTCTTAGTGCCTGTGCCACTGGTGTTATATTTAGGAAGTGGTGGCCTGTGCCAATTTGTAGAAGTTATGCTTATGATTCTTATCCTCTTTATAGTTATTGTTAACTTTTCCGCATTTTAAATTCATTTTACTGTTTTTTTGATAAATACAAAATAAAGAAGGAAAAAAAATAGAACCTGTTTTGAAAAAGGCAGGATTAAATGTAAATTTGATGGGCACACTTATTTTTACTGTGTAGAGGAAAATGTTTAAATTACCTGATTATGAAAAAAAACAGAAAAATAAATAAGCCTAATAAGTTGCATTTAAAAAAAAAATCACTCCCTATCTGACTCTCAGTAAAAAAAGAGGAGGCTTCTGACCCTGCTCCTAGTCAGTCAGTTAGGCCAGACTCAAGGTCTGGGAAACAAAGCACAATTCATGCCTCTCAAACACATTGCAGCTCCTGAAGTAGACATGCAAACAGGACCTCTTCAGCACCTTCATCCAGAAACTCTGGGAAGCAGGTGCAGAGATCCATAGTTAAGCACTGGATCAAGCTCCCAGTCAGGTTGAGGAGAGGGAGGAGAGATCCTATGAGCAAAGGGGTCAAGATCATGATGAGGAGACCAGAGACAGCTGACTTGAGACCTATTAAGCTCACCAACTTGACAGCTCAGGAACCTGCAGGGGACCAAAGTTGGCCCCCTGAATTTGGCTAACAGTTGAATGGCATGGGTAGTTTGTGAGGATTCTGACAGTGGGATCAGAGTTTATTCCTGGTCCATAAACTGGCTTCTTGTAGCCCATTCCCTAGAGAGGAACACCTTGCTCACCCTTGATACTAGGGGAGGGACTTGGTCCTTCCTCAGCTGCATATGCCATACTTCATTGACTTACCCTAAGATTTTTCATCCTCTCTGCGGAATGGACATGAGTGATGGGGGTAGGAGAGCCAGGGGATGACTAGGAAGAGGTGAGGGTTGGTATGTAAAAAAAAAACAAAACTTGTCAATTAAAATAAAGAAAGAAATAAAAGAAGAAAGAATGTCTGAATCTAAAACCAAAAATGACAGCAACGACAAAGAAGAGACTTTTAAGGTATAATAATAAATTACAACAAAATAAAATATAGTAAGATAAAGCCCATCACATTGTGACTAGACAAGACAAACTAACAGAAGGAAAGAACCCAAAAAGAAAGCCCAAGAGTCAGAGACTCACTCATTCACACACTCATGAATCTCATAAAAACACTATACTGGAAGCCATAGTATATGTGCTGAGGAACTAGTGCAGACCCAGCAAGGCTCTGTGCTTGCTTCAGTCTCTGAGAGTGGATATGAAATTTGCTGATGTTGCCTCGATGTCTTTCATCCTTTTTGGCTCTTAGGTTCTCTCCACTTCATCTTCTATTGGGTTCCCTGAACTAGTTCAGCTAAAATGCTTGCAAATCACATATTCCAACAAAAGTGAAATTGTTCTTCATCATAAGAGTTCATATGTTTAAGTCACTTAGTTTCTCAAAGTATAATTATACTGTATAGAATGTGTTATGCAGTTTTGCTTCAATGCTACTAACATTGTCATTTAAAAGTTTTTTGTTACTTTTCTTTCTTTCCTTGTTTCCTTTTTGAGCTCTCTCTCTCTCTCTCTCTCTCTCTCTCTCTCTCTATCTATCTATCTATCTATCTATCTCTATCTCTCTAGAGTTAGTTCTCTCTTTCTAACATTTGTGTCTCATAGATTAAAGTCAGAGATTAAAGATCATCAGACTTGAGGAACAGAGACTTTAGCTACTGAACCATTTTGCTTGCCCCAGTACTGACATTTTTCATCAAGTAAATTAATATGGCACATCATCTTTCTATAATTTAATTTGCATGACAACTCTTTTTAAGTCTAGCGATATGAATTCTAGAGATTGTGGCACAGTCTGTAGATTTTGGGCAGGTAGTAGCTAAGTGTATTGTGTAGAAGATATATTTGACAGGTCTGAAGTAAATAGGTACATAATTTAATATGTCAAGATTTATGTAGTACAAAAATGTCTGCAAATTCAGAAATGTCTGCGAATTTCTAAAGTGACTTTCATTTTTGAAAGAAAACTGTCATTTTTGTAATAGAGAGTACATTTGTTTCCTAGCATCAATAATTTTCTAAGTCTATGTCCTCCCTCCAGTTATTCTTTTCTTGAGAACCAAGCACCCATCTTTCCTTTCTTCTTACTATTATCAGTAATTTATGTTATTATAAAAATAAGAAATCTCAGCTGGGCAGTGGTAGTATACACCTATAATCCAAGTACTTCGAAGGCAGAGGCAGGGGAATTCCTGTGAGTTCATAGGCCAACCTGGTCTACAGAGCAAGTTCCAGAACAGCTAGGGATGTTACACAGAAAAAAATCTATTATAATAAAGAAAGAAAGCAAGATTTGCATTTCTCTGATGGCTAAAGATGTTGAACACTTTTTCAAGTGCCTTTCAGCCATTAGTAATTCTTCTGCCGAGAATTCCTGAGCAAGGTATCTCAAACCCAGAAAGATAAGCAGTGAATGTACTCACTCATTAGTGGACTCTAAACAAACAAACAAGCAAACAAAAAGCAAAAAGCAAAACATGTCTAAGCTGCAAACCACAACTCTTGAACAGGATGGGATCTGAAAGACCTTGGACTGACACGTTGAATACCACTCCCCCTAGAAGAACACCTGACTCAGTCTCAATGTTGAGGGGAGAAAACTGGATCTGCCAGGAGTGGAGGCTGAACTGAGCAATATTAGGACCTTGGGACTTCCTGCCCATGCTGGGGAGGAGATGGGGAGATGTGGAGAAGAGAAAGTGACCTGAGGGTGTGGGAGGGGGAAGGGACCTTGAATTAGGATATACACAGATAGAAAATGTGACTTTATTCATAATAAAAAATAAAAAAGAAAGCAAGAAATAAGGAAAGAAAGAAATGAAAAGAAAAAGAAAAAGAAATGAAAAATCCCTGTACAAACCTGATTTTCTCAGCAAATGTAGCCTGAGATTGTACCCAGTGGCACTGACTGCTGGTTTATGCAAGAGACTTGTGGGTTTGTGAATTTGCAGAGAGGAGGGTGACATAGTCTGTCTGTTACAGAAATGTCCAGGTAGAAGGCACTCCTGTGTCAAAGAAGCTGAGGTTGTTTGTGGTTTTTCTTTCTAAAAACAAACAAAAAATCATTGAACATGTGAATTTGAAATGTTCTAAATACATATGAAATGTTCTAAATACATGTATAAATATCCATAAGCAAAAAATCTACCCTTGTTAGAAATACACATGCAAGTCAATTTTATGTCCATAATTAAAAACATAATTGCTAATAACAAACTTCTATATCAATCTGTCATTGGCCATTAGGGTGGCCTATAAGATTCTTTGTGTAGAAATTAAAATAGAAGTTCTTTAGTATTCAGTTGTACAGCGCAATTAAAACCATTATTATAATTAAATAAATAAAGATTGAAGGAGAAAAGAGGGAAAAAAATACCTGGCACACATCTAATGACAATGAGATTGTGGAGGATGTAGTGGCTCCAGCATTAAAACAGCCATGTACAATCTGACCAAGGTGACTCAGGGGGAGAAATGGGATGGATGTGGCCGCACTTTTGTTTGTTTTCTGTTTATCTTTGGCTAGGTTTCCCATATACATTCTCTCTCTCTCTTTTTTTAATCCTCAACCAAGTCTGTTTTATTTTTTCCCTTTGTTTATTAACTTTTATACATTTTAATTAAAATATAATTTACATTGTTTCTCCCTCTTCTTTTCTTCTCCAAGCCCCTCCTAAGTTCCCTCCTGCCAGCTTTTTCCATGTCCTTCCAGTCTTTGATTGCCTTTGCTTCCCTCATTATTATTGTTAAGTGTGTGTGTGTGTGTGTGCGCGCTCACACATGCGTGCACACACAAATATATAAATACAACCGGCAAAAAAAAAGAAGATTTATAAGACATAGTTCATCAGTGAGGCTCTACAAAAATCTAGCTTAGGACCTATTCTTCAGGCTTAATCTCTCAGTGACTCACTATCCTTTTCTTTTAAATACCTGTTTCTCAAGGGTACTGTCACAATCATTTTCTTGAACAATGATATGCATGGATAAAAAATATGACTTTATTCATAAAAAATAAATTATTAATAAAAAGTATTGAATGGATTTATAGTAGGTTGCATATTCTGAAAACTTGATAATTAAATTTATAAATATAAAGATTACATTTCCTATGTTGATTATTGGAAGGGATTGCTTTACGATTTTTGCTTCCATAGATGTGCTTGGAAAAACTTAATTATTTTCTTAGTAATGTGCATTTCAGCTAGGATAGAAATGTATCCTAGCAGCCAGGAGCCAAGGAATACCATCAAGTCACACTACGCAACAAACCTAGCACATAAGATTTTTTTTGAGGGACAAAACCAATCCCTGAAGAAGATTTATTATACAGTTCTCACAGCCATAAGTTGCAAACTATTTATTAAAGATATAATTTCATAAATTATTTCAAAATAGGGATAATCTAAGAAATGCTCTTTTCATTGATTTTTGATCATAATATTTTATTTTCTATCTTTTTTTACACATAAGATTTTTACTTGTATATACAGATAATGAACAAAGGTCAAGACTCACAAAAGCTCTCTCACAATATGTACTTAGGCAGATGGAATGAATGGAGGACAGAGAAGATAAAATCACATGACTATCAGCGATCTAAGTCTGAGAGAAGGGAGCTAAGAGATAAACAGCCATTGTGTGCCTTAATTATAATGATTACCCATATAACTACAGTTGCATAGCACATATATATATATATATAGATATATATCAGCTCTGACATTCCTTGGTCAAATGAGACAAACTTTCTTTTATCTTTTTAAAGTTTTTTTTAGTTGTTTACATATCAACCACAGACCCCCTTCTCATCCCTCCTCCTGCTCCCACACAGCCTTTCTCACCACCCCCACCACCTCCTCCAAAATTGTAAGGCCTCCCATGGAGAGTCAACAAAGCCTGGTACTTTCAGTTGAAGCAGGACCAGGCCCCTCCCCCCCTGCATCAAGGCTGAGCAAGACATCCCACTGTAGACAACTGACTCCAAAAAGCCCACATAACCACCAAAGATAGATCCTGTTCCCACAGACCAAGCTACACTGTCTTCCTTATGCAGAGGACCTAGTCTGATCCCAAGCAGGCTCCACAGCTGTCATTCTAAAGTGTGTAAGTTCCCATGACGTTGGTTCAGTTATTTCTCTAGATTCCATTATGATATAGACCCCTCCCCTTTGCTCATATAATTCCTTTTCTCTCTCTATGAGTGGACTCTTGGAGCTTGGCCTGGTGTTTAGCTGTGGAACTCTGCAACTGCTTCCATCAGTTTTTGGATGAAGGTTTAGGATGACAGTTGGGAATTCACCGGTCTGGTTTCAGTGGTAAGCTAGTTCAGGCTTCCTTTCTATGAATGCTAGTAGTCTAAGTTGGGCCCATCCTTGTGGAACCCTTGGAATTTCCATGGTGTTTCTTCCTATCCTCATAATGTCTCTCTCAATCAAGATATCTCTTTGATAGCTCTACTGCTACATTCTTTCCCCAGCCTGACCATCCTGGGTAGATGTTTTCATTTTATGGGGTAAAATAACTTGCTCAGTTCGACTTTCACAGGCATCTCTAGTAATACTCCTTTTCAAAGAGTACTTAAAAACACTCCTGCCCTTGCTGGGGAGGAGATAAAGTGATGGGGAGAAGAGTGAGTGACAGGAAGGGGCTGGAAGGGGAAGGGAATCTGAACAAGGGGATACATGGATAAAAAATATGACTTTATTCATGAAAATAAATAAATAAATACATATATAGAGTACTTAAAAACATTGATTAAACATTTAAAATGTTTCAGCAGGAGTCCACAGACATGGGAAATTTTAAGAAAATAAAATGTTCTCACACCTATATCAAACATTCTTTATGGTGTAATGGCGACCACTGCAAAGTTTCAGTTTATTTCTCCCTAAGCCCCCATATGTGTATGTCACTCACGAGCTAGAGGTAGGAGTGTTGTAACAAATTCAATGGCAATTTGACCTAATTTGAAATTTTTAACCTAGCCAGAGTTTCAAAGATACACCTGTGTAAGAGAAAAACAGGTTAAAATAGCTTAAAATAAATAAAATTCAAGTTTTTATCTTTGTATTTTCCTATAGTTTATAAAGATTATCCAGAAAGTAGAATCTTAGTTTTTATGCCCCCTCAATGAGAGAGCAAAGTCAAATAATCATCGATGCCTACCTCAAAGAACATAACATTTACAAAACTCATATGTCATTTATTGTTGTATTAGAATTTGGATCTTATTGGCTAAGTCAGTAAAATAGTTCAGAACAAAATTATTTGTACATTTTGACAAAATAAAAGAAGTAAGAGTGGGAAGGCATTGGGACAGTCTCGTAGGAATCCTCTCAATTGTGCTAGAAGTTTGGGTTGGGGTCTAAGAGTTTGTATTTCGAACAAGTATTCCCAGGAACTGCTGGTTGTATTGTTATGCAAGACACACTTGATGTCACAAAGATTTTTCCATATAAAGAAGAGTTGTTAATTTGATAGTGAGAGTCAGCTTTCAGAGACATTCTGTCTAGGGGCAATGTGATCAGCTTGAACTCTAGGCAAATTCATTTAGGAGCAATTTATAGATTTCAGGCTAACACTGCAAGCAGAGAGATAAGTCTGCAGGCAATTACAATAATACAGGTGAGAGGTAATAAGGTTTCTGAACTAGGACACTGAGAGGAGAAACAGGGAAAAGATAAAATTGAGGGACAAGGTAAAAGTAGAATCAATCTGAGAAAAGAAATAACAAGCTAACACAAGTGTAATATCTAATGAAAATTGTACCAAAGCTTGGGAAAACTAACGGGAAATCTGTCCTTCTCTGCCTATGTAGTATTTTGAAGTTTTTAATTTTAATTAATTTGAATGTATATGCATAAATAATATTCATAGCTAAGACTGGGAACTTTCTGATAAAACATTTCACAAAATATAACTGTCTTAGAATGTTCTTAATCTTGTTTCTAATGATTATTTCTAGAATGAAGCACTCGTGCAGGGATCATGTGTCCATGTAGATCTAATAAAACTCCCCAATTGTATATAGAGCTTTATCCATATTAAGCAAATGTGTACTCTTCATTTGTTTCCAGGTGAAAACCACTACTGTCTACATAAAAATACATGTGCTGTTGAAGCTTATAATGTGGAGATAACAGAAATGCATTTTCATTACAACCTTTTGAATTCCTATAGTTATCTATGACTTTATACTAAATATAATGTCATCCAAAGAGGCAATTTTGTTTGTTTGTTCATTCCCTACTGGGCAATAAGTTTCTTAGATTTTAATAATACCCTGTTCACCCTTCACCCTATATCACTAGATTTCAGCGCAGATACTGAATGAATGACTGCAAAAGTGAGTGTAAAAATATCTCATAGCAAATCCTACTACAAATATGAACACTAAGCATATTTCATGCAAAATATAAAAAAATATTTAAGGAAAGGAAGGAATTTTGACTTGTTGGTGAATGTATAATTCTACATTTGGTTTATGACTAGATAAGTATCAATATGTTTTAGGCCAAGTATGTAATCATTACTATGTTCTATCATATCTCCATATTATAAGCAGCTTTCATATTACATAGTGAATTTGAAATAAGAAAGATAAATTTTATTTATGACAGGCTAATTATCTTAATTACTGTTCTATTATTTTGAGAAGTCACAATAACCAAGGCACTTTGAAAAGGAAGAATTTAATTGGGGGCTTGTTAACAGTTTCAGTGGCTATTTCATGATCAACATGGTGAAGAGTGTAGTAGTAGGCATGCACATAGGATATGTGCTGGAGCAACAGCTGAGAGCAAACATCCAATCAGCCCGTTGCAGAGAGAGAGAGAGAGAGAGAGAGAGAGAGAGAGAGAGAGAGAGAGAGAGAGAGAGAACTTACTCTGCTGTCGAACTTTGAAAGCTCAGTCTCAATGACACAACTAATGCCAATAGTCTATACCTGCTAATGCTTTCTAACAGGTCCATTAAATGGGGGAGGGCATTCTCATTCAAATCCCCATACTAATACTTTGTATTTTTTTGCATTAAGATTTAATTTTCATATACATTATATTCATTCATGTAAAATCAGCTGACAATTTTCTTTCTTTTTTATTATGAATAAAGTCACATTTTCTATCCGTGTATATCCTTGTTCAAACGCCCTTTGCCCTCTCATCCCCTCCAGTCACTCTCTTCCACAGCTGACTATTTTCAAACACATAGATTGTTTTATTATTTGTAGCCCTTCATTTTTCATTATGAAAAAATAATTTCATTATACACCATTATATGTATCTATGAGGAAGGCACTGTTGGAGGCCAAAAGAAGATAGCAGGTCCTATGGATCTGGAGTTACAGGAAGTTGTGTACTGCCTGAACTGGGTACTGGGAACTGAACTACTGAGCCATCTCTACAATAGGACATAAAGTCTTAAATTAACAGTTAGCTCATTATGCTCAGTATCTCTGCTCAAAAGTATCTTACTCATATTGGTTTTTCTACAAATACATTTATGTGCACTTTAAACTTTCCAAAAATATTTCATATTGTTTTTATTAAAAAGTCACTATTCTGTTGAATATTTTCATTTTAAAGGATTATAGATATGAACAGAGCCTTGGAAATCATATATGTATATACTTTATTCTTTTTAACTTTTTTAGTTATGATAGTTATTAAATTTATATATTGTAAAACTTACTTTGTAAAAGGCATCTAGTTGAACAATGCCCAAAACAAACCAAACACAGTCTTGTCCAGCACAGTGATTTCTCCTATGCTTCACTACATCACTTGAAGATCTTATAGCTTGCTTTTGGACACAAAAGAATCTGTGCTTAATGGCAAGCTTAGTTCTTATTTTGTAACCATTGTATATTTTAGGGCCTATAATAGAAAAGCAAACAAACACTCTTAGTTAGCACATTGTTTCTGTGTCAAAAGCCTTGAAAAACAATCAGTTTAAGGATGGAAATATATATTTCAGCATGATTTCAGAGATTTTTCAACCATTGACTCTTGACATCATGTCTTTGAGTCCTATAGTAAGGCAGAAGCTCATGGAGGGACAATGTGTTTTTGTGAGTTAGTATACTCCATGACTGCCACAAGGCAGAAAGAAACAAATGAAATTGTAGGGACAAGTTATCCTTCAAGTGCATATATCTAGTGACTAAATTCTTCTAACTGGAAAGTTTCCACTGTTACCTGATAGCACTATCAGGTAAGGAACAACCTTTGAACAAATCAGCCTGAGAGAACACTTTGAGTACCAAGCAATGACAAAGTACACTCTCAAGAGGAGCTTTTGACATATCATGATAATACTTCAATAACTGAAGAATTTTTATTGTTGGTATGCCAGGGATTTAACCAAGGGTTATGGGATTTCAAGTCAAGTGTTCTACCCTTAAGCAGCACCTCAAGCCCTTGTTAGAATTGTTGATACTCTTACAGCTTGATGATGTTTCAGAAGTCTTAATTGAATTTCTGCTTATGTTTTCTATTGTGTCTATAGCATATTATTCAGCCATGTGATATTTTACCACTAAATACTGTATCTTTCTGAAAAAATTACCTTATACATTTTCCATATGTAAAACTAAATTTGAACCTACCTGGCTACTTTTAGTTCAGTTTAACATGATTCATCAGTTCTATAATTTATTGATATATATATATATATACATATATATACATACTATGAGAATTTATTTAAGACTTGTGCTATTGTATACATTTGTATCACAGAGCAGATATTACTATGTAGCCACAAGTATAATATCTGTCAATGTTTATAGTCTAAGTTGTTAAACAATAAAACACCAGATATTCATGTGGGATTATTTTATTTAAGTTAGTTGATATGTTGGATTACATTGACAGATTTTTGTGTGTCAAACCATCCTTGCACCTCTGAGATGAAGACTACTTGATCATGGTAGATCATCATTTTGATGTGTTCTTGGATTTGGTTTGTGAGTATTTTATTGATTAGTTTTGCATCAGTGTTCATGAAGAAAATTGCCCTATGATTCTCTTTCTTTGTTGAGTCTTTATAAAGTTTAGATGTTAGGATGATTGCTGCCCTATAAAATGAACTTGGAAATCTTCCTTCTGTTTCTATTTTGTGAAATAATTTAAGAAGAATTGGCACTAGCTCTTCTATGAAACTGGTGAATTCTGTGCTAAAACAACCTTGGCCCTAGGCCTTTTACATTGGGAGATTTTAATGACTGTCTCTGTTCTCTGAGGGGATATTTTTATACTTAAATTATTTATCTGATCTTGATCAAACTTTCTTAAGTTTTACCTTATCAAGAAAATCGTCCATTTCTTTTAGATTTTCTAATTCTATGGAACATAGATTTTTGAAGTATAACATAATGATTCTTTGAATTTCCTCAATGTCTGTGCTGGTGGGAATACAAATTTGTACAGCCAATGTGGAAATCAATATGGTCAGAAATTGGGAATCAATCTACCTAAAAACTTACCCAGTTATACCACTCCTTGGTGTATACCCAAAGGACACCCCATTCTTTCACAAAGACATTTGCTAAACTATGTTCATAGCAGCTTTGTTTTATATAGTCAGAAACTGGAAGCAACCTAGATGTCCCTCAACTGAAGAATAGATAAATAATATATGGTACATTTATATAATTTAGTATAATTTGCTTAATAGTAGTAAGTGTGGTATCTAAAATAGTAGTGTCATGAAATTTTCAGGCACCTTCATAGAACTAGAAAAAAATTATCTTGACTGATGTAATGCAGACCTAGAAAGGCAAACATGGTATCTATTCACTTATAAATAGACAATAGCTATAAAGGAAAGAATAATCATGCTACAATCCACAGTCCCAAGATAAGTAACAAGAAGAGCTCAAGGTGGTAGGGAATGCCTGGAACTCCCAAGGAAGGGAAAATAGAATAGATTTTGCTACTAGAGGACTGGGAGTAGATGGGGATGGGAAAAGAAGGGATCAGGCGAGTGGGTGTAAGAGTATTAGAAGAGATTACTGGAATTTGAAGACATTTCAGGAATAAGGTAGCAACCTAGTACAACAGAAACACCCAGAATTCTTTGAGGGTCACCTAGTGAAGACTCCTAATAAAAGGGGATACAGAGCCTGAACCAGTCATCTTCAGTAACCAGACAAGGCTTACCATGAAGAGATTGGAATACCAAACTGTAACAGGTTGTTTAGAACCACCAGCCACCAAATCATGACACAGAGACTTATTATTAGTGATGAATGCTCAGCCTTATCTTTTGCTTGTCCCATTGGCTCTTATAGCTTAATATAACCTGTTTCTCTTTATCTCTATTTTGCCTTATGGCTTTTTACATATCTTTCATTATGTATGTCCTACTTTCCTGTCTCCTCTGTGACTGGCTGCCCCCCATCTACCTCTCTTGCTCTTTAGTTCTGTCTCAGGAGCCTACCTCTACTTATTTTTTTTACTGTAAGCCCCACCTATTCTTCTACTACCTAGCTATTGGTCATTTACCTAGCTATTGGCAGTTCACCATCTTATTAGACAAATCAGGTGCCTTAGCCAGGCAAGGGGAAATACCAACACATATTTACATAGTTAAATAAATATCAACACACCTTCACATATTTAAAGTAATAGTTCACAACATAAAAAATTTAACACATCTTTATTAGGTAAAGCAATGTTCTGTAACATAAACCCAGCAACAAAACCTTTGACCTAAAATTTGTCCTGCGTGAAAGATTGGCTAGGGTAAAGATGGCATAGAACATGTGGGAGTGGCCAAACAATAACTGGTCCATCTTGAGACTCGTAAAACAAGAAATTGCCAGGAGGTCCAGGAATCAATACCTGGATAGCCCAGAGATCTAAGATAGAGCAAAATACAAGCAGCAAAGAAGGAAAAAAGAATGTTTTCATTGAAATATTATGAGTAAATAAAGTAAAAAATAGAGAAAAAAGATAGTCAACAAAATAAATGATACTCTACAATACATGTAGACTGGAGCCTAGCATCATTAGAGAGGCTACATCTAGCAACTGGTCCAGAGACCTACAACTAAACATTAGGAGATGCTTTAGGAATCCTGTGGAAAAAGGCACGAAAAAATTATAGGAGCAAGAGAAATTAATGAAAGATTTTAGGTGTGAGAGAAGTCAAGAATATCACATAAAAGAGTTTACAGAATCAATTAATCAGAGCTCATAGGTTCTCACAGAGATAGAAACTACAATTAGAGAATTTGCATGAGTCTGATCTAGGTCCTTTGAATATATATGTTATGGTTGGACATCTTGGTCTTCTTGTGGGGCTACTAATAGTGGGAGCAAGGATTGTCTCTAACTCTTTTGCCTACTGCTGAGACTCTTTCCTTCTTCTTACTGGGTTGCTTCATCCAGCTGCATAAGCATGTATACTTAGGTGTATTGTAATTTGTTTTTGGCTGATATTCCTGCAAAGCCTGCCATTTTCTGATGGGAAAAAGGAGGAGTGGATTTGGGGGAGAAGGAACGTAGGAGGGAGACTCAGAGGGGATGGAGGGGAAACTGGTTGGGCTGTAATATGTGATAGAAAAATAAATAAAAGAGGAAAAAACCAAAAAGAAAATGAGACAATGGAAGTAGAATATGTGAGGTTCTTTAATAATGGAATAAATGAGACATTTAATTTGCCCCATTTTATTCTGTTTTAAAGGATACTATGATACAATATTTCATTGACTTCAGATTTACATATTTAATATCAATACATGGAATGAATAATCTAGAGTTTTTTGAATCACCCTTAGATCTTTAGTTTTCTGTTTTTCTATTCCCATCATGCTACAGGAAGAAACAATTATCAAAATAAATCATTGCAACTGCATCTAATACTGACAATATTGTTTATTGTTCACCTACTATTCAACCATATATCTTAACAATGTATGCATGTGAAATTTTGTTTCTCACATGATGTATCTTTATAGTAGCTTCCCAGATCTCTACTTCTTCCAGTTGGTCCCTACCTCTCCCTCAACTTAAATCCAATTCCTTTTGATCTCCCATCATAAGAGTGGGTATGAATCTGAGAGGATTGATAAATGAGTTTGATGGGGTGCATGATATAAAATCACCAAATAATAAATATATAAAAAAGATATTAAATGAATCTTGGCTTAGAATTGGAACAGAAATTCCAGCAATTTCTGAAATGGCTTTAAACATATTTTTCTTGGCTTTGTAGCAATATGGAGTAAGGCACACATTTTCCTTCGTGGTTGTTTTCATACAAGATTTCATCCATGTAATATGATTTCATATTAACATTAATATGATTTAATACAATGACTAAAGCCTTATAATTTGCATTTCTTACAAGATTTTAGACTACACTGATGTGTTTGGTGTATGTTTGAGAATTCACACTTGGAAAACTATCATTCTTATCTTTCATAAGGAAAATTGAAATACTTCACTCTCCTAAAACACATTTAAAGTAATTTATCATTGGTGCCATAGTTGCTTTGATTTTGAATTTTTATCTTTAAAATATTCACAAATAATACAACCTATTTTTTAAAAAAAATAAAACGTAATCTATGTGGATAAAACATCCATTCTTAAGTCTACAAGTAATATTTGTGCATGCAAAAGACTGATTCTGTATAATGGACAGACTTTCTGTTTCATGAACAGGTATTAACTTGAAAATGTCAACCCTTTCTGCTGTGCTATATCACACTACACCAAAATAATCTATTCTGGCCAAAGTGTTCCTAATGACTAATGTCACTGACATTCATAGGGAGGGTAGACAGTGATGCAAAGGAGGTCAGCAAAAGCCAGGAAAGATTCCACTTTAAAACTCTAAAGTACGTAAACACTTTTTTTTGTACTTGGGATAAAATGGTGTTGATCATTACTGACTCATCAGTCTTCTCAGCAGTTTTCCTTCCTTTACAAATAAATTGAAGACTGGGCCCAGAGAGATGAAGGCTCTTTCAAGTAGTATATATAAATGCACGTCTGCCTGAAAAGAAACATGATTGAACAGTGAACATCAATTAAGAAGGATGATGATGAGGAAACAGAAAAAGAGGAAGAAGAAGAATGAAAAGAAGAAAAGATGTAATGCAGCTCTCTTGATTAGGGACACATAGCAATGCATGGTGCATGGCTGACTGAGACTAAGGGCAATTTCATGTTTTTCATAGAAAAAAATAGAGTGATTTTAAGTAATCTGTTTTACTTTCATTACCAGATCATGTCATTATAAGCTTAATTACAGTAAGCACCATTAATGGATTTTTTTCTCATTACAATTGTACTGAACTTTTTTGCAAATGTCTACTATTCTTCACAGCAGAATGTTATATATTATAAAATATTTTCAAAAACTACTGCAGTTCTTTCCAGAGCTATGGTTAATGCCATTTGATAGCAGTTACTTTTTATTGTAGTATTAAATATATGTGTGTGTATATATATATTAATACATTTGTGTAAACTAAAGCATTTTTTAATTGAATATGAAGCAAGGGTATGCTTAATTGATTTTATGTTTCTTTATGATCTTTCTTCCAAACCGATCTTCATATTATATTTATAGAATTTAGAATAATGTTGCTCCAAAATTTTGCATGTCCCTAAAACCTAACCTACATTATGTTCAGTGACAAAGAGGGTTTTCTATATGGTTTGGGATCTTGAGATTATTGTATATTATCTATATTTGGACAGTGTAGTCTCAAAGATCTTTATAGACTGGGGACTAGAGACCCTTCAGGAAAGAAATTCTAGTCCTTTGTTATTAATCATACAATAGAACACATGCTGAATTAGGAAAGGTACTGACTTGACTTTAATTTTTAATACTTAAGAAAACCATAAAATATAAGTGATGTTCATTGGCTTAGAGTATGGCATCTTTATTTGACTCTATGAAAGGAGAATTGTATCTTCTTACTAATAAAAATGATGGTTCTCAGATTTTACCTGGCACCAGAGTCACTTAAATGTCTTTCTACAATAAACAGCTTAGAAAGTTGAAGTCAATGTCCAGGAATTTAGATTTCTAACAGATTCCAAGATGAACCTATTGCTTCTAAGTGAACTTTCTTTGGATCACTAGCAACCTACTAGCTCTCAAAATTTAACTTACCTCAGCTATATTAATCTATGCTCTTCCATGTGGCTCATTACCTCATCTCTGTACCATACATCAGATTTTTTTCCACATCTGTCTGGAGAATCTTCCACGTTTCAGATTTATCCCCCCAAGTATCTGTTTTTCCCCTAGACATCCTGTCTCTTCTCTCCTGCCTAGCTATTGATCATTTAGCTCCCTATTAAATCAATCAGATGGTGCTTTAGGAAGACAAAGTAAACCAGACAGATGTTTCCAGTGTTCAAAAAGATTATTCAACAAGAGCTGCTGGTGGTCTGGAAATTATAATTTGAAAATCAGTAGGTTGGGTAATATATTTTTGAACACTAAGTGGTCAAAACAGGTTATGGAAATAGTGATGATAATGATAGTAATGATGTTAATGAATACAATCTTTTGACTTGAAGAAAAGTTAAGAAAAACAAATATCAAAGGGCTAGAGAGGTGGTTCATTGGATAAGAGCACTGAATTCTATAGGAGGACCCAGGCTTTATTCTCAGTACTCACATAGCAGGTCAAAACTACCTGCAACTCTAGTTACAAGAGACCTGTCACCCTCACAGAGACATATGTGTATGTAAAGCAAAAACTCATATAAATAAAAATATATTTTTGAGAAATGTATCAAGTAAAACACCACACCACTTTAAATAAAATATAAGCTACTGTGGATGGAGGGATGGCTTAGTGGTTAAAAACACATGCTCTTTTTCCAGCGAAACTAATTTTAATTTCCAATACTCATATAATAGCCCAAAAACATTGGTAATTACAGTTCCAGGGGATCTTTTGTCCTCTTCTGGCCCCCATGAGTGCCGGACACAAAAGTAGTACAGATACATGCAGACAAAGTATTGATATACATAAAATTTATATGTAATAGGCATTACATTGAGCAACAAAGAGTAATGCTATGCAAGCAGCACCTTTAAAACAGTTCAAGTATATATACATTTAAATATTTTAAAATTTTATTTTATATGTGTGAGTGTTTTGCTTGCATATATGTCTGTCTGTTGTGTGGATGCTTGATACCATTAGAGATCAGAAAATAGCATTAGATCCATTGAAATTAGAGTTATACACAGTTGTCAGCCATCACATGTGTTAGGAATCAAACCCAGTTCTTCTAAAAGAGCAAGAAATATTCTTGGCCACTGAGTCATCTCTCCAAAAATATATCTAATACTTTTTTTCTTTTTATCCCAAGGAGCTAGGTAATATTTCAATATAATTTATCAAGCCTTTTCAAGGAAAGATACTTTTTTTTTGTTTTTAAGGGAACAACAGGACCTTCATTAGTCAGTTTTCCTTGCTTTCAAATAATATACTTCATCATTTGATGCATATATTTTCTTGTCCTTACATTGTTTAGCATTTATACATTAAAAGAGTCTTTTATATTAATGTTTTCCCATATAAGTATGTGAAGGCACACATTGCATGCTCTATATAGTGTATTTCCATTTGGAAGAGCAAGTTTTAAGGTGAGTTCATTTCTTGAAAATATATTCATATGTCTATGTTTTATTCTTTGAATAACCAATATTACTTGTATATATTTTAAAATCAACTCTAACTTATGATTCACTCATTTAAACTATTTTAAGAGTTAAAGGAAAATGTGATCAGATTGCTAATCTATGTCTTGAAGAGGTTTAAATTTATTACTATGTATTTCCCCATCCACCTCTTAATAGTAGTTACACCATATGATTTTGTTGAGATTATAAAATACTCATAAGGATTTTAGAACATTTTGTCTTTATTATACTCATTACTACTTTTAGTTTCCTACAACTATATTTTCTCCACTTGTATTTATTATATAATGCTTCAGATTCCATGGAGCTCTAATTGAATAAAAACATTTACTTTAGAACATAACTTATCATTTTAATGGACTAACGTTCTAAACAATCCTGTCACTATTTTCAAAAAGTATAGCTGCAACGTTGCCTCTTCATTTTGAAACATAACGTTTTCTTATTGAAGACTTTTTTCTTTACAAATGATGATTATCAAGAAAGGTCAAATTCAGAAATAATTAAACATATTTATTGACTAATTCAATCATGGAATGATTATAAAATTCCTGCTATGTTCTATGCATCCCTTTTATGAATTTTGTGATGAAAGTCAACATAAAAACAACATGCCACTTTGCTTTTTTTCTTTTAATATATTGCCTTCTCTCAAAAATTATCTAAAAAAAGATTGGTAATTATATATATGTAGGTGATAATTAAATTTTATTCAACATTTAGTTCTAAATCTTTTAATTATCACAATGTAAAGCAGGCACACTTGATGACAATTTATATTCCTCCTCACCATTTTTAATAAGGCATTTGTCCATTATAGTAAAATTGTGTTTTAAAATAGATAGTGCATATTTAGTCTGCATCTCCATCTCTTGGCATACAATGGCTAAAACACTTTGAATTATTTCCTTGTTCACTAATAAGGCATCTGATAGCAAGGACTTACTTGTAGATTCAGTATTGAAACTGGTTGCCAAGAGAATCAATCATGAGATTAAAATGTTGGAAAATTCAGTCTTACATACAAGCACTAGGGAAGACAAAAAATCCAAAGATTAAATTGATCCCTAGTGTTCAATGATTTACTTGGCATGCCTGTAGAACAAAGCCTTCATTAAAATTCACAGATGTAGAGTTCATAGACTTTCTGGGTTACTTAACAAATAGAGTTAGGAGAAGGATAATAATCTTAGAGGCTCTGGAAAAGCTTCAAGCCACTTTACAAATTCTCTGTCCCACAGATACCTTATCAGCTTCCTCACTAGTATCTCTTGAATTATACTTTGTAATAAATAATTAAACACATAAGAGGAATATTTTCCTGATTTCTATTATTCGTTATATCTAAATATTAAAAGCTAAGAAAGAATTGTTGGTAATCAGGTGTATAGAGTTTATGTCAGAATTAGAATTCAAAATCTGGTATCGTTATTGACATTACATGTCTAGAGATCAGTCTTATGGAATATTCCCCTTACTGGGTGGAGTATGCATTAACTCAAGTGCAGTGGAATTACATAAAAAAAATTAAGAAACTTAATTCATATTATAGAATTGGTTTTATGTGCAGAAAAAATATCCTTTATAGTCACTGAGAGAAAAGTTGTCTCTGTCTTGTAGAAACATGTGGTTTGTGAAGAAAGAGGATTATAGGACCAAAAATTGAAATCATTGATTACAATAGTTACATGGCCACACATGACATAGATCACAAATTGAGTGACACATTTCAAAATGATTTTTTAAATTGTCTTAGTATCAATGATCCTTATATATTCTTCCATGAATAGGATCCATCTCTGTCTAATTTTCTATGTTCTAGCATGCCCTGAGACTATACTCAAGTCTAACCCTAACCCTAACCTTAAGATGATAAATAATCATAATCATTTCCTAATCATTACCAACTAATCAGCTTTAAAGCTTGTATTGCTACTAGCATAAAATGTAAAAGCAAATTTACTCCTGAAAATAGAATTTTAAAAAATCAGAGACATAATAAAGGAATCATATCCTGATTAAAGATGTTTATTTAAAATAGAACCCTTTGTCAGTTTTCCTTTATGTAATATCAAAGGCAGAAAAAATTATTTTGTCAATTTACAGACAGATATCTGGTACTAATATCTGAAATACAGAAGTTGGAGGACTAAGATGGAAAAATTTTCTAAAATGACATTGTCTTCTTAAAGACATAGGATAAACTGGAGATTGTTGTATAAGGTTTCTGGCCTAGACTTTCTGGCCTATCCTTAAGGTGCTGACTCAGTCCCACAGAAACACAAGTAGTCCCATAGAACCACACAGACACTTATATTATTTTTACATTGATTGATGTAGGGCCCAGGCATATTGCTAGCTAACTCTCAATTCTGAAACTAACCCATCTTGTTCATACAAGCTTGGTACCATACAGCTTGGTACCTTTTCTCAGAGCAGCATTTCAGCTTCTTTCCTCTATGTCTGCTGCCATCTCCTCATCCTGTCTCTGTTGCATCCTTGTGGCATCTCTTGCCCTGCTCTGAGATGTTTTCAAAGTGTTCTTAGTCTGGTATTCCTGCCCATACTTCCTGTCAGCCTTTGGCCAATCAGCTTTTTTTTTCTGTAATTAAGTTTATTACTGAGAGTACAATATAATTTACATCTGCAAACTCTGAACTACCAAAAGTAATGAGATGTCAACGTTCACAAAGTGCTCAGCGAAGTCACTTCTGTTGAAACAGCACTAATGTAAATGTCGGCTTGTTAGGCTGCAATGTCAGGCCAAAAGAGCTAGAGTGCAGCTAGCGGCATTGTAGCCTTAGATGTCTGAGGATGGAAAGCTAGGTAGCCAACATAGTATTCAGAGTTCACGAAATGGTTCATGAATATCCTTCTTGAAGTAATCCCTACATATTTTCTGAAGATAGACTGTCTTTTCTCATTGTACCCCTATGCCTGCCAGTTCCCAGCCTAATATCATACTGTGGTGAACTCAGATATGTCTTCATAGTCTCATTGCAATTTGGAGGGACAGAACAAAGTTAAACATGTAAATTTTTGAAATTGCCTCTATTGTAACAACCAAGAACTCAAATTATTTGTAGTTTCCCCTCAGTATCTTTTAGAGATTGCTTCCAGAACCTTATGAAAATTTTAAAATCTATAGCTATTCAAGTCTTTTCTATGAAATGGAATACTATGTGAATGATGCCTATAGGCAGCCTTTTGTGTATTTAAGTCATCTCTATGTAACTTATCATTAGCACATCAGTTGCAATATGTTTGTTATACAGAGAAAATGGCAAAAAAGTGGTTGCTAGATGCTCATTACAGATGCAATATTTTCCAAGAATTTTCAATCCATATTTGGTTAAACCTTTGAACACAAACCGTAAAGATATGAAAGATTCATCTTTGTACTTCACATTTTTAGGAATATTTTTCTGCTGCAGTTAACAGAGAATTTGTCTAATATCTAATATCACACGACTCAAATTGTTCATTTAGCCAAAAGCTCAGAAGCAGGTAGCTTGGTTCAGTGATACAGCTCTGTGATGCCACAAGCTTAAGTAATGTCTGCCTTAAAGTTATGTCACCATTGGTGTAATCATATCCTCTTATGGCTTCAAAATGAAAACCTCAACTTTGTAGAGTACATCACAACAACAGTAACAACACATAGAAGATGGTGGGGACAGAGGCTTTCTCTTTATTATCTTTCAGAGAAAATGATTTTCCATAGTAATCTTCAACTTTTTTATTAAACCAGTAGATGGGACAATGATTTACAATGCAACAGAATACAATCCCCCTACAGGTGGTATATAAAATTCCTCCTGTAATACATTCTTGTCTTTCTTGCTATTTCTACCTTTGCACATTCACCTCTTTCCAAACTATCTGGTGCAATCTTTTATCATTATTATGTGTTTCTAATGGACAATAGGCTTCCTCTCACGCTTAGTCACTTTACTTTTATTCCTGTTTTTACTATGTAGAGTATGTTTAAGAGTTAAGCTCAATGATTATCTGTGATTTGCCTAACTAGATATAACTGACCATGTTTTTATTTAGGTACACATTTCCCCTTTCAGTAAACACCATTGAGATCAAGTGTTCATAATTTGGTTTTACATAACTCGAATATACATAGTGTGTGGTCATTTGCAAAAAGAAGTCATCATATTTTAGTAGAGCCTGTGTTTTCAGAAACAAATACCTTATTTCCGTTTGTGGTAGAAGCTTAATAAAGTCTTGATGAATGAACTCTATTAACCACTGCTCATCTCAACTCATATTAAGATATATGACATGGTATACCTTAATGTAAGATGTAAAAAACAATATTTTAAAATTTTTATTGAGGCAAAGCTTTTTTTCATTTTCCAAAACAGTTTAACAGGCTGCTAAAGAATGCCATTAGGCTATCAAAATTATATGTTCATCATTGAGATTATTGTGTTCTTTGAATTCTCCTAGGTTTTAAATGAGATTTTTGTGAAAGAATAAATAAAATGCTGGTTTACGTTAATGAAAGTTATAAAGATTATTTTCTTTATCTACTTGTAAGGTAGATTGCCTCAGCCAAAATAAAGTCCTTATGAAATGTATTATATTGTTTTTAAGACAAGATGATTTTTATAATTCTTTGGAGGTCTAATCAATTATTCACAAAGTTCATTTTAATATGTTAAGAATCTGAATCTCCATAATTTTAATCACTATAATTTTAAATGATATTTTTAAATGACAATAAATAATTTGTGATTTTAAAACATATATTTTTAGCTGTCAATACAACAGGGTAAGCATTTTGCATGTATCATTCATGAAATTACAACATTTTTTAATGGACTGGAAATATTTTTAGCACTTTCTTTAGAAATAAGAATAGTGGCAAATTTTAAATAAGGCTTATATTCTTACATTTTGACTTCTTGCAGAGAAAATTGATAGCATGGGCTTCTAGACCTATTTTATTGCTAACTTGCTATATGATTTGGGGAAATTACCCATGTTAAGCTTTCCTTTATTTAGATATAAAATGGGATTAATCATACAGGTAATATCAGGGGTTGTCATACAAATAAAGTAATGAGCAAAATGTCTTGGTTGAAATAAGTGTTCAAAGAAGATGCACTAGAAATATTACAATGAGATCTCAATCCTCCTTGTTTTTTGTTCAAAATACAGTTTTCTCCACTTAGGCAATATTCTTTAAATAGTGTTCACAACATTTGTAACATAGCCTAAAAATAATTAAATTACAATCTTTGAAGTTAGGGTAATTTATTCGAAAGAAGAGTTGTGGGAAAGCAGCAACTGGTTCTGAGGAAGAAAATGATTGCTTAGCAAAGTAAAAATGTGTGACCAGTGAAAAGAAAGAGAAATAACTTTCAGGCATCACAAGCAATGGTAACAAGAAAGGCTCTAAGTAGTTATTGAGAATGAGACTAATTTCATCAAAGAAAATAAGGGAGATAAGAAAGGAGCAGTAAGGAACAAAAACTAAGAAAGGAGCATGTGAATATTTAACTAAAGCAAATAGTGTTAATTTTGAATCATTCAAACTTCTATTATTTTGTTCATCTCTAAGTTTAACTTACTGGTTGCCATTATTTTCATAATAGTTTTAAATTTTTCATATTTATATTTATTTAGATATGTATTTTTGTTTTATTCACAAAATTGATATAGATGAACTATAAAGATTCCATAAAAATTAATGATGATTGTATTTGCATTTAAAATGCTATATATGATTGGTGCCCAGCCCAGTTATTATCAGAGAGAGTTCACCCAGAAACTTACAGAAACTGATACAGAGACTCATAGCCAAACATTAGGTGGAGCTGTGGAAGAAAGAGAAAGAGAAAGCCACAGGGGCCAAGAACACCAAAATAAAACACAGGCAAAGCTAATGATCTTGGCTCAGGGAGGGGGTAGGGAGCTCCCAGAGACTGAACCAAAAACCAAGGAGCCTGCATGGAATTTACATAGGCCCTCTGTACATAAGTTGCAGTTGTATTAGCTTGATCTTCTTGTTGGACTTCTAACAGGAGATGGAAGGGCTGTCACTGACTTTTTCTGGCTTTTGGGACCCTATTCTTCATACAGGATTGCCTTTTCTTTTTTTTTTTTTTTTTTTTTGAATTTTTACAGAAGCACTGTTTTATTAACTATATAAAATATAAAAATAAAAACAAAACAAAACGAAGACTTGAGGATTGCTCTACTTTATGTTGTTGTGATAAAACACTCTGACCAAAGGCAATTTGGGGAAAAGGAGGTATGATTGCCTTATACTACGAGGTCACAATCCATCATTGAAGGAAGTCAGGGCGGGAAACTCAAGCAATGTAGGACTTGAGCACAGACCATGAAAGGATGCTGTTTGTGGCTTGCATCTGTCATCATCTGGCGTATACATTGCTGTATTTCTTTTTTTCAGTTCCTAATTCCAGAATTGATATTCAGTTCTCCACTTGACATTTTCACTCAAATTTTAACATGTTTCAGAATGAACAATGGTCACCCTCCACAGCCTCCTTTTAGGATTGCCTTTTCTAACCTTAATGTAAGAGGATATGCCTAGTTTTACTGCAACTGTTTGGCTGACATCCATAGAGGTCCTGCCCTTTTCTGAATAGAAAAGGAGAAGAAATTGATGGTGGTCAGAGAAGAGATAGGGGGAGGGGCTGAGAGGAGAGGAGAGAAGGAAAAATGAAGTTAGACTGTAAGAATAATATCATAAATAAAATAAAAATAAATAAACAAGTAATAAATGAAATATTATGGGCATGTTTTAAAAGTGAAAGCCCATAAACAATTCTGGAATGAAAAATAATATAATTAAGCACATAAGACATATATGTGGTGACAATGAACAGAATGTCTGGCCAACTATAATCAGTTTTGATGAAATTATGTATTTGGATGGCATAAATCTTAAACATAATAAATACAATCTTCGGTCCATTCTATGAAAAAGGCAAAGAACTTTACAAGGTAAAAGAAAAAAGAAATTAACTTAGACTGAAAAACTTTGGGAATGCTAATTTGTCAGAAGTGGGATATAAACTGGATATGCCAGGAGTGGAGGCTGAACTAAGCAATATTGGGACCTTGGGACCTTGGTACTGCCTGCTCATGGGTGGATGGAGAGATGTGGAGAAGAGACCTGATGTGGTGGGAGGGGGAAGCGACATTGAATAAGGATATGCAAGGATAGAAAATGTGACTTCTTTATTCATAATAGTAATAATAATAATAATAATAATAATAATAATAATAAAACATCAAAAAAAGAAAAACTCTGGGAATGAAGATAGATAATTTCTGACATACAGACTTAGGGAAAAGGAGAAAATATGAGGAGAAAAATTTAAAAAGAGAATTGTATTAATAATCTTGTTCCCATAGTAGTAGGTAGCATCAAGTTATGAAGCTTACATGAAAAAAGAAAATTCTTCTTTGAACAACATATACTAAATTTGATGACAAGACTTTAATAACATTTATTATAATTAATAATTATTATATATTTATTGATTGTTATATGATGATTATATAATACATTTGGGTGCATAATTTATGAGAGATTCTAAGAATCATTTAATATATGTGAAAGTCAATTATTAACAAACAAGTGATGGAATTGGAATTTGAATCTTGCTCTGTAGAACAATGAAATTACCTAGTCATGCAAGTGTTTCAACTGCAGAGTCTAGCCAGTTTGCTGAATTTTATGCAAAGAGAAAACAATGAATATTTTTCGAAAAAACTTTCTAATCTTGAAAAACTTCCTATAATTGAGATAAGTCTAAGATTTGACCTACTAGAAAGTTGAAAATACAAAATACCTGAAGTTCATGAGTACTGACACATAACACACAGTAATATTTTAAAGACATATAGATGTGTTACTCTAATAATTTCACAAACTACAGTCTCTACACTACAGATTTAAGGGCAGATGTTAACACAATGTGTTGTAATAGAGGATAGGAGCCACACCTTGGAAAAATCAAATCTGTATTAGACATTTAGCATGCCTACACATTGCTCCTGAGGAAGACTATATTTATTCTGTAAGCTGTCTGCTATACAAACATCTTTAAGAAGCTAATTTGGGCAACATATTTCTGTCTCCCATACTTAAACGTATATGAATTACACATAGGCACTTCTCACCTAACATCTTTTGTACATAAATGCATTATCAGCACCATGCTGCCAGCTTATCTTACATTGTTCACTCTTTGGTGTCATCATTCTAAATGATTAAACTGCTATTTAGATTCCAATATGGTATATTAAGGGAAATTTTAATTGTAGTAGAAGTATTCTAGTATTAAATAGCATGGAAATGGAAGGATATAGATATTGGCAACAGGCATTTCCAGCTCTGAGAAACAGGTCTAATCTACCTTAGTGAGGTATGTTTTATTAAAATTGTATGTGAATAGTAGGTTTGTTTTTAATTAATCTTCTCTTATACATTACATCCTGACCACTGTTTTTCCTTCCTCCTTTCCTCTGTTTCCCCATCTTTGATTTACCCCAGATCTACTCCTCCACTATTTCTCTTCAGAAAAGAGGGGGCATTCCTGAGGTGTCAACCAAATAAGGCATAACAAGATGCAGTAAGACTAGACACAAACCCTCATATCAAGGCTGGATGAGACAATCCAGGAGGAGATAAAGCACCCCAAAAGTGTGTAATAGGGTCATAGACACACACCTTTTTAACAAGAGTCTCAAGAGAACAAAGCTACACAACTGTAACATACATGCAGAGAGGCTAGATCAGTCCTATGTAGGCTCCCTGGTTGTTATTACAGTCTCTGTGAGCCCCTATCAGCCCAGGTAGTTGATTCTGTGAGCCATTTTACACTTTTGGCTCCAACAATCCCCCTCTTTATCTGCAGGATTCTCTGAGCTAGGCCTAATGTTTGACTTTGGGTCTCTGTATTTGTTCCTATTAGTGGATGGATGAAGGCTCTCTGATGAAAATTGGGTAGGTACAGATCTATGCGTATAGCACCATATTAGGAATCCTTTCATTGCCTTTTTATTTTATCAGTAGTTTTTGATTTTATCCTAGGTCTCTGGGCTATCCATTATACTTTGTACTAAATTATACCAAATATAATGACCTAATTGTACTTCATCTTCAAGCTTCTTGATTTGAAAAAGCAAAATAAGTTCCAGTATATGGTGAGTCACTTGGCTTCCATCGAAAATATAACAACTTCCTTAGGGGGAACATATTTCTTAAAGCCTTAACTTATATGGTTGGAATCATTTTACTTCCAATTGTCATTACAAAAACAAAAAGACTTCCATCCCTTTAAGGAATCTCTATATGTCTCTTCCATTATGAATCTGAGGAATTTTCCTGGGAAGGTACTACTGTATTTATCTTCCTAATTTTAAAGCATTTAATTACCATGAAGTACTGACACTGTGATTTTTTCCTACTGCACATTAAAAATTTTGAATCCCATTTTCTGTAATGATTTAATTTTATCTAGAGGGATAGAGAATAATTAATTATCTTTAATCTCTCAAACTAAAAATTCAATAGATATTGAAATGAAAAAAAATAGTGCAGAAAAAGACTAAAATGAATAAGAGTTCACAAGCAAGAAAGATGTAGCAATATGCAATTTCATAAATATTTGAATAGGTGTTTTGTGCTATAGTTGGGTTAAGCCATACACAATTATAATCCATATTTTATTATATCTCGGAAAGCTATTTCCCCCTTGAAATTTGAGTCTTTATTGCTCATGGAATGTTATTACTTTGAGTGGTTTAATAAAACTATGAGCCACAAAAGACAACAATTACAGAATTATGTTTTATCCCTCTAGTTTGGTTCTTTAATCCAAAACTTGAATTGTTGAATTAATCATATTTTTGCTTCTGAGTATATTAGCTGCTTAGTTTTTTGTAAGCTCTTTAATTTCTTTGAGACTCATTTGCAATATCTATTAGATAGTGATAATAATGTTGATAGTTCTTATAAAGGTATTATGAAATAATCCACTAAACACACTCAAAGTTATATATAGAAGTCTATAATTATTAGCTTCCTTTCTTTATTCCATTTTTCTTTCACTTTTATATTCCTCTATTAGCTTAACAAATGTTTCTTCTTTGCAATATAAAATTTAATAAAAGCTGTACTATCATATGAAATAAAGTTTTTATCATTTTGAGAATTAATTCATTGTTATCTACATATATAAAAGAAAAAGAAGGAAGGTTGTACTGTGTGGTTTTATAACACTATTTTCTGATGCTTGACACCAACTTGTCCATGTCTTCATATAAATTCATAAGCTTTTGGCATTAGTGATCTCCATCCATTGTTGACAGTGCAATATCATTCCCAGTCATTATAAAGAAGATGCACTATATGCTCACAAAGCTTTCATACCACCCATGTGAAACAAATTCCCACCTTTACAAGACAGAAAGATGGCACTCATCTAGTGACCTGGTTATTTGCATTTATTTCTTGCTTTTAATATTCTTAGATTATAATATAATTCATTTAAAGTAGAATATTGTTTGCTAAAAGTTTTTTATATTAGTACTATGAAATTTGAAAGTAAATTAATATACTTTCAATACTGTATATTATTATTCAACTTACACAGTGCATAAAAATGAAAATACCAGGCCTGAAGGGAGGGTTCATTGCTAGAGCACACTTGTTGCTCCATTCCTAACACAGTGCAGCTCACAACTCTTTGTGCCTCCAATTACAGAGGATCTAGTACCTACTTTTAGACTACTACATGGGCCCTAGGCATACATTTCATACATATGTATATAAGCAAAATACTCATACTTATCATAAAGATAATTTTTTCTTTTTAAAAATAATAATCATATTACTTAAATATAGACCACACAACACAAAAGGCATGTAGAAATATAAAGGTAAATTATCTACTTAACATTAAATCTTATATATTTTATTTTAATCCTATCACTGTTTAAAATTAGAGAAATTAGCTAAATACTGTGAACCTCACATTTGATATCGCTAAGCCATGTTTAATATTTGGTATTTCACATAATATTATTGGTTGAGATCAAGTGAGTAAAGTGTGATATAGAATGATCAGTAGAAAATTCATGTTCATAAATTATTTCTGTTATTACTATAATTAATAAGGCAAGATATATATTCTTATATACATGCAGTATAGAGGGGTTTACATGCACCGTCACAGTTCGGTGAAATATGAGGCCACTGTAACATTTCAAAAGATTTTCAAAACTACTTTCTGAGTATAAAAAAGTTATATTATACTGGCTGTTTCTATATATTCAATCTGTCATTTTTCTTGCATTAAGTATCAGGCTATAATGTCACAGATATGTAATACTAATATAAATTCAGGTTGATGTTGAATATTAATTATATTTTATGATGCTGAATCAACAAAAATGCCACTGAAGCTATTAGCACAGGCTATATTAGATACTATATAATCACTTTGTATTTATCCATTCTTATAGTTAAATATGGAGCCATTTCTGTAAGACAAATCTTAGAAAATCCTATTCATTCCTGGAAAGAATTACAGCTTCTAAGTAATTTATGCAAATATGCATTGAAAAATAATTTTGAATTTTAATTATTACTGTTCTGTATAGATTAAAATAATCTCATAAAAATCTTTTTTGTCAATTAAGAACCTTTTATGACTTATGCTAATATTTTCAGCATTAATTCAGAAGTCTCCCTAGTAATAGAATGATAAATTTCATAGTGATTATTTATAAATGTAATAATACCATATCAATTAAAAAAATAGTATCATATTCACACATACACATACATATATATATATGTATGTATAAGACTACTTCTGTCTAATTGAAAATTGAAGTGGATAATAGATGATAAAATTATTTGGAGCAGTTGACAAGCATAAAAGAACTCTATGACCTTTACATTTAGCCTCACTGATAGTCTCTGGAAGGCATATATAACTTAAGTGTCAGATCATATTCTGTATATAATTAAAAATATTTGTCACTCAACTTAAAATGATAATTTTACATATTTACCATAACACACACACATATACAAATTTCTTTTGATCATTGCTAATGTCACTAACAATTCTGAAAATATGTAAAATTCAAAACAGAGAATCTTATTATCATAATAAATCTTTTATGTCAAGAATTATTTTAGTACACTAAATTGTCAGTTTGCACAGCAGCTGCAGCCTGCCTCTGCAGCCAAAGCAGTTATGTTAAGCACCTGTTACCAAGTGTCCTTACACTGTCAGGTATGTGCACACTTTAAAAGTGCCCTCAAGGTAGATCTTGGTCTATTTGCCTCTTTACCTCTCTTTCCTTGCCTCTTACTCTTCTTTCCTCTCTTGACTCTTCTTTTTTTATCTCTTGCTTCTCTTTGTCCACTTGTCTGTCTCTTTCATGTCTCCATTCCAACAAGGCCTTTCACCATTCTACTCTTTCTCCCAGTCATCCCCAATAAACCTCTACACTAACATTGTTTCATGTGGCCTATTTGCTTAGTGGTATACTTTGGTAGAGCCCTCCAAAAGTACCCATGTCTTTGTTATATTTTATTTATCCTTTCATAAATTACATGTCTTGGTTTACTCATGTTGTCACTGCACAAGTTTAAATGAGCTCACTTTACTTATTTATATAGTTCTCACTTTACTTATTTATATAGCTTGGTTTATAGTAATAACTAAGGCAATGATTTAATAATTATATCATTTCAACAAATATTATGAATATGACATGTTAATATATCAACTTAAGGTGCCTCAAGATCTCTAAAAACGTATATGAACATCTTGAGATCTTTGGAATCACTTTCCGGAAATAAAATACTTATTTTTTGGTAATGAGTAAGTCTAAAAGTAACCAAAACCTTGAACCTATTCTAAAAAAAACGTGGTCCCCTTCTTCATCTGTCCCTCCCAGCCTAATCCAGAGAGTAGATAAAAATTTAGTCCTGTAATTTGACACACATTTCTGCATACATCTAACTTGACTTTGGTTTCCTCATGAGTAGAGGGCAGAAACAGAAAAGAAATAAAAGAAGTAATACATTACTTGCTTTCTTAACTCATTTTGTGGTTATGTTTTCTAGGAACTTTTAGAAAGAGTATCTATTTATTCTATGGTCAATTATTTAACCTGTTGTTTACTTCACTAGAAAAATGTATCTCCATTTTAGTTTCCTGGGTCTCTCTTGGTCCTCTACATTAGGAAGGTCTTCCTTCATTGTTTTGCAAATATCTGTGGCCCTCCTACAGATAACTCTTTGTCAAGACTTCAGGGATTCTTCCCTAGTTTTGATTCCAATACTGATAGATGCAGGATCTGTTCTATTTATAGTCTAATATTCATGATCAGCACTAATAGAACACTAAACTCCCCTTTGCTTGAAATTCTGATTCATTCACTATATACCACACATCTGTTTATGATTTTTCTTCAAAAACAGAAAAAGATTATCTTCTACCTTATGATAAAAAGCAAAGGATTTCACACTCCCCTACAAAGAACAAAATGAAGAGGCTTCTGAAAGAGAAAGTGTTGTTTATCTATCTCCAGACCTTGTCATGCTCCCATGAGGCAGTGTAAAGATGCGTAAAATTTAAATTTCTACATGGCTTTAATATGTAGTTCATAATAATAATAACAGGCAAAACTAAAGCAATAAGTATAACATCAGCATTAAAAAGCATTTTAAATAATAAGTAGATGCAGCCCAAAGCCATTTTTTTTTGTTTTTGCTAGTGATATATAATTTCACAAAACTCATTCACAATACTTATTTTAAATTCAATCATTTTCCTTGATTGTTAGAAATCCCATAGATAAAAATGTGACTTTATTCATAGGAAAAAAAATAAATAAACAAAAAGTAAAATAAAAAATATGATAAAAAGTCAAAAAAAAAGAAATCCCACCTTGTATGTCATATGTGGATGTGGATATGTTATGACAGTTTCTGAATTTATATGTATATTTTTCTCAAGGATACATAGTTAGTTCAAATGTTATTATAGAATATTAGCTTAGAAAAGTTAATCTTAAATAAATATAGTCTAAAGAGTAATTAATTAAATAAAAAATATGCAACTTAACAATAAAATATGCGACTTAACAATCTATTCAAGAATATTATCTTTGGTAGAATGTATGACATTTACATGAGCAGGTTGTATTGTATGAGGTTTCTGGCCCAGACTTTTAGGGCTAACTTCAAAGTTCAGACTCCCATTCCCATAGAAACACATGCAGTTCTACAGAATCACATACACTCATACTATTTTTAATGCTAGTAAGCCTAGAACCCATACATATAACTTTCTCTTTACTCTTAAACTAACCCAGTATTCTTATCTTGTTCAGCCACTTGGTACTTTTTCTCAGCAGCATTTCAACTTCTTATATTTGCATCTTCTGGCATCTTTTCTCATCTCACTGGCTCTGTCATATCTGCTCTATTCTTCCTGTTCCCAGAGTTTCTTTTTAGTCTAGTAGCTCTGCCCACACTTCCTGTCTACCTTTGGCAAATCACCCGTAAGCAAAAAATTATTTACAATGCAACATCACAATGCCACTACAAGATTGTACCACATTGCTTGATATTTTTAAAATATATAAACCAGCTAAAATAAGAGTTGAGTGTTTCTTTGTAATTTATTTTAATGTAATTATTCTTGATATAAGAGTTTTATATCTAGTTCTCTGTTTTGAATTGTTAGTGGTACTTATAATATTTAGAAGAAACATACATGAATATTGAACATTGTTTTGACTAGCACTTCCCCCATTTTCTTAAACATTTTGAAAGTATAAATTTTTAAAGTTCTTTAGACAAAAATTCTCAGGACTCAAATATTATCATATTTCAAATAACATTTTCTGGTCTTTAGTTTATAAAGTATTGTTTCTCAATAAAAGCTACAGTAGACAATAGAACATAAACTAACTCCATTTGAAATGCGGGCAGAAGTGGAGTGAATGCTGAACTAAGCACCTTAGGACTTTGGGACCTCCTGATTTTGCTGGGGAGGAAATGGGGAGAAGAGAAAGTGACCTGACCTGACCGGGAGGAGTGGAAGGGAGAAGGGATTATGAACAAGGGGATGCATGGATTAAAAATGAGACTATATTCAAAAATAGAAAATAAAATAAAATAAATTTAAAAAACAAAACAAAAAAATAAATTTTGACAGAAGAAGAGATATACTTTTACATACATGCTGACTCTAAGGGTTTGAATGTACTTTTATGGAAACAAAACAATCAAAAGGTAGAGTTCATCTATAAATTCAGTGTAATATCAGATAAAGTTTTAAAAGTATCAAGGAATGGAATACAACTATAATAAATAAAATTAAACCTTTATGTATTGATTGGGCATTACACAGGACTATAAATATAGGGCACTATAGAATTATAAACATATAAGGATATTGTATAGGACCTATATCTACCTTGTAACAATTGCAACTTTATTATTTTGAGAATAAGCTGAATTTGTACAAGTTGTTATTTTTGGAGGAAACTGGGTGAAGGGTATAAAGGACCTTTCTGTACTATTTTTGAAAATACTTATGAGTCCATAATTATTTCAAAATAGAAAGTTATAAAAAGATAACCTTTTGACTGCTTTTCAGTTTTCTAACTAAAAAGAATTCACAAGTTTTTCACTTTAAGACATCCATTTTTGAATAAAATTGCTCAAAATTAAATAATGACCTAAGACTATATTATTAGTGTCAAATGTGCTAAAATACACTTAAATATCATTTTGAAAAATATTAAGTTATAATATTTTATATATTATAAATGAAATATTAGTCTATATAAGCAGAAAATTATTATGGTTATCTTTAATCCAGATATCTTCATAGAAATGTTTCATGTATACATAGATTTCCTTTATATTCAAATTATCAATATGAAAGATCAGTGTTTCCTCTTTCACGATTTTTACATCATCTTATTAATAGAAGAACATTTTAAAATTTAGCATAAAAGACAATTCTAATTCTATCTTATAACAAAGAGTTATGTAATGCAAGTAGGATAATTGGATAGAAATTTATTCATGCATTCATTTGAAAATATCTAACCATATACAATTCTACTTGTATTACCTTTTGAAAAGGTTATTAAACTCCTTTCCTATAGAATTCAGTTTCTTGTCTAGCAAGAAGTAAACATATATTTCAACAAAATCTCTTGAAATGTCATTTTATCTAAAAAGTTATTTTAAAAGACAATAATAGGTGATTAAGTAGAAAATTACTTGGATATAAAATAACGGTAATAACATTTAATAATGGGAACTATAAATGTAATATTAACATCATTGTCAGTATGTAGAAGATTGTCAAGAGTAGAATCTATGTATGTCTTTTTTTGGGCCGTATGTCTCATAATTCTTTGCCAGAAGAAATATTCCTTATACATCACTTGAATATATTACCATAAATTTTTGAGCATGATTTCTATAGAAATGGCCACTTAGCTTGGAGATCAAGTCATACAGTCCCTTTATTTTATAGTTAAGAAAGCTAATTTGGAAGTAGCTTGTCCTAGACCTCACAATTAGGAAGTACAAAGGATGAACATTAGTCTTCTGATTCTATGTATAGGATACTTTTAAGAAGATAAGAATAGTGTAAATAAATGTCTTTACATGATTGTAACATAAAACTATCAATTATATTTTCCCAATCTCTTATCAATGTGATTTTCATGTATATGTCTTATCAGGACATGTTTGCCAAGTAAAGTAACTAAAGACAATTATACACCCAAGAATGAAACCTCAGTTATAATCTCAGCTATGTACTGTGAGGTGAAAGTAAGACACTTCTACATATGTCTTTACAACAACATGAAATGTGCTCTGTGTCATGTAATAATGGTTATTGATACCCATGGAAGGATTAATGATATTCATCTTCAGAAATATACAAAGATTTTCAAAACAATATGGCTTTTGTTCTAAGATTTGAGTTAGAACATTATAGACATAGAACCAAGGATATGCTTGGGAAAAGTACCTTTCAGTATAATATTCTGAAAACACAGATGTTATCATGTTTTTTTATTCATTTAGTTTATTGTAGATCTAAATATCAGAAAATTTAGAAATTTATTCTCTAAAACATTTCAACAAACCCCCAATATTTTTTCTTCATAAGGAAGATGCTAAAAATATAGAGATTTGTTTTGAGTCATTACCATATTTCAAGAATTTTCTAGATCAATAGATTATTTGGAAAAGTGCTTCAGATTCAGACTGTACAAAACTTTTTCATATACAAACATGAAGCATGTATGTACATCTTGAACTTTGAAAATAATAAAGAGCTAACAGTTAGTAAATGAAAATATATCTTGAATGTACCTTTCTAGAGAATATTTTTCCTAAGCATTAGAGAATTATAACAGATTTTATCCTATTCATCAATTCAGTACTATTTCAAGAAAATCCACAAGGATATTTGTTATGTGATTCTTCTCTCTAAATTTGACTTGGATGAAGGACACTTAGACCAGAGCATGAAGATTACATTTAATTTAATAAAATGTGTTTATATATCATATTTGATCTTATCAGTACAAATGATTTCAGTTTATATATCTGAGAGCAGTATGGAGAAGTATACGTAGAGTATAATACCTTTTGCAGTGACCTGTTGAGATCCACTTTTTAACCATAATTATTGCTTTGTCCATAAGATTTGGCATCAAACGTACCACTAACTAGCAGCATAATGTTCTTCACCACCACCCACTTTAAGTAGGACTCTCCAGGGAATTCCATGCTTTCTTTACTGAGTCATAACTCACTGTTCAGGTCTTGCCACTTTCTTCTCATGGGAACAGTGAATGCATATACCACAAATGCCAAGTTCTAACTTATGAACACGATTATTCCCCACAGGAAGCTATAGTATTATGCTGCAGATGGACTCCGAACTAGCATTTTCTTGATGTTCACAAGAGTTCTGGATTATACTGTTGATTGTTCTTATTTAAAGCCTCAGTTTTCTCTTTTAGACTTGTTTTTATTTTTAGAGATTAGCTCTACAACATTCTACCATTCTATGACCCTTAGCATATATGGTACTTCAAGTAATTATATACAAAGTTTTAATATTTGCTTTTTAGAAAAGTTATATTATTCGAAATTAGTATTTCTGTTTGAGCTATGTATTATACTTTAATTTTGTTAAAAAATGTTGAACAAAAAGGTCTCAAACTTGCCTTAAAGCTTTGGTTCTGTTATGTACATAGTAATGCAAATTTCATAGAAACTAACATTTGATTGCAAGCAATGTTTGATTTATAAATATCCAAGTATCAAATATAAATTTTTGTCCATAAACTTTCATGTGTCTGAACCCTGTGATGATATATAAATATCTGATGAAAAGAAATTTTTAGTTGTAAATTCATACAACCAAGGTAAAATTCTAAACATAGTTATCAGAACCAGCCTGACATAATTGTATTGCTAATCTACTATGCAAAGTCTCCACATCATCCACCTATACTGATGCCTTCTGCATACATAGTATCCCTTCTTAGGAAAGGCGTGGTTTTTTATATATTATGTACTATATAGTAGATGAATAAAATTCTATTCTTAAATAGATTATAATTAAATAAAGTATATAAATTGTAATGTTTATGAGCTATCAGAACTTCAATTGCTTTGTAGAAAACCTTTTTTTTTAATTAAAAATAGGGTATTTTTTGAAAATAAAAAATAAAATAAAATAAAATAAATGATAACCAACCAACAGTCCATAGACTCAAAGATGTTAGATATAGAGCAAAGATCTAGGGGTATGCAAGGATCTCCCTGGGAAGGGGTCAGAGGAAAGAATAGATTTTAGGGACATTCTGAGAGAAGGTAAGGACTGGAACAGAGGAATTGGTGAGGAGAGAAATTTGATATTACAAATAATGCTGCTATGAACATAGTTGAACATACCTTTGGAGTGTGACTGTGCATCTTTAGGGTATACACCCAGAAGTTGTATTGCTGGGTCCTTGGGGAGATTGATTCTCAATTTTCTGAGAAACCACCATATTGCGTACCAAAGTGGTTGAACAAGCTTACACTCCCACCAACAATGGAGGAGTGTTCCCCTTGATCCACATGCTCTCCAACATAGGCTGTCATCTGTGCCTTTTATCTTAGCCAATCGAACAGGTGTTAGGTGGTATCTCAAAGTTGTTTTGATTTGCATGTCACTGATGGATAAAGATGATGAGCACTTTTTCAGGTGCCTTTCAGCCATTTGTAATTCCTCTGCTGAGAATTCCCTTTTTAGATCTGAACCCCAATTTTTGATTGAGTTATTCAAGGTTTTGGGCTCTAGATTCTTGAGCTCTTTATATATCTTAGAGATCAGTCCTCTGTCACTTGTAGGGTTGGTGAAAATCTTTTACCATTCTATAGGCTGGCGTTTTGTCCTATTGACAGTGTCCTTGGCTTTACAGAAGCTTCTTAGCTTCAGGAGATCCCACTTATTGATTGATGGTCTTAGTGTCTGTGCCACTGGTATTATATTTAGGAATTGATTGCCTATGCCAATTCGTAGAAGTGTATTTCCCACTTTCTTTTCTATCAAGTTCAAAGTGGGTGGGTTTATGTTGAGGTCTTTGATCCACTTGGATTTGAGTTTTGTGCAGGGTGACAGGCCCGATCTATTTGCATTTTTCTACACATTTCCATCCAGCTATGCCAACACCATTTGTTAAATATACTATCTTTTTTCCATTGAATGTTTTGGGCCTCTTTGTCAAAGATCAGGTGTTCATAGGTTTTTGGGTTAATGTCTGGATCCTCAATTCTATTCCATTGATCCACAAGTCTGTTTTTATGCCAGTACCAGGCTGTTTTTATTACTGTAGCTCTATAGTATAAC
>PVIH01008378.1:0-26975 GCA_004025045.1 Sigmodon hispidus | reverse complement strand
CCCTGGCTTTCCTGTTATTCCAAATGAAATTGAGTATTGTTTTTTCAAGGTCCAAGAAATATTGTGTTGGGATTTTGATGGGCAGTGCATTGAATCCGTTGATTGCCTTTGGTAGAACTGCCATTTTTACTATGTTGTTCCTACCTATCCAGGAATATGGGAGAGCTTTCCATTTTCTGACATCCTCTTCAATTTCTTTCTTCAGTGATTTAAAATTTTTGTCAAATAGGTCTGTTACTTCTTTGGTTATAGTTACTCCAAGGTATTTAATACTATTTTCTGCCATTATTTGTAATTGCAAGAACCTGGAAACAACCTAGATGTTCCCCAACTGAAGAATGGATTAAAAACTGTGGTACATCTACACAATGAAATACTACTCAGCGGTAATAAAAAATGATATCCTAAAATTTGCAGGCAAATGGATGGATTTGGAGAATATCCTCCTGATCGAGGTATCACAAACTCAGAAAGATAAGCAGGGGATGTACTCACTCATTAGAGGTCTCTAAACAAACTAACAAGAAAAAAGCCAAGCATGCCCAAGCTGTAAACCACAACCACTAAACACATTGGGGATCAGAAACACCCTGGACTGACCCTTCGGATCCCACTACACCTATAGGAACACCTGACTCACTCTTGAGGGAGGGAGAACAAAACTGGATTTGCCAGGAGTGGACTGAACTAAGCTTTATTGGATCAGTGGGACCATGGAACTGTCTACAGCCTGCCCAGGGAGGCAATGGCGAGTTGTGGAGAAGAAAAAATGACCTGAGGTGGCGTGAGAGGGAAGAGACATTGAATGGGGATATATAGGGATAGAAAAAAAAATCCAGAGGGAAAGCTGAACTCAAAGTAATTTTATGTGTGCAAATTATTTGTATTATCACCCTTGATAAGTCATGCTTATGATTTTTATTTTCTTTATAGTTATTGCTAACTTATCAGCATTTTAAATTCAATTTACTGTTTTTCTTGATAAATACAAAATAAAAAAAAGTAATTTGATAGAGTGAGTGAGTGCACAGCCAGATGGCTGGATGTAGAGAAGCATGTAGCAGATAGTGTAAAAACTTAGGTCAATGTAAACTTTCAGTAATATATCTATGCAGCTGATCCTAATGACTACTAGTACAAGAGAATAGAGTCTCAACTGGCCAACTTATGTAGCCAAACAGCTTTCTGTGGAGGGACTAAGTTGCATTTAAGTGAGATGTTAATCAAAGGGAGTCTCATGGAAATCCCCAAACATCAGGCTAACTCTAACACAAGAAATTGCTATCCACAAACTGACTGCAAGGACCCATTGCCAAGGACAACATGCACACATCTCAGTGAAAATGGAGAAGACCAGCTGGTGCCCTCATGGAGGCTTTACTCTTATATTCTATATTTTTTTTTTGGTCTGAGAAGGTACTCTGTAGGCTACCAAAGAGAAACATTGACACCAATTAAGCCACAAAGCCTTTTATTTCTAATATCTCTTCCTTGCAAACATGCTCCGACAATTGTGCTCCAGAACTTGTGGAAGTGGCTAATCAGAGTCTGATTTGACCTAAGGTTAACTCCACTAAATACTGCTTGAGTAACCAAAAACTAGAGACAAGATAGCTCAGAGGCATAGAGTAAAATCAAACACTACTTCTAAAAACAACAACAAAAAAAAAGGAAGGAAAAAAGAAACAATGAAAGAAAAAAATATATAAATTATACGATTTTAGGCTATTTTTAGTTTATTAAAGACATATTTCGATGTTATTTCTTACAAAAGGCTGTTTTCTTCTGTCTTAGGTCCTTTGACTTTCACATTTGTTAGGGGCTCTATAGTCTTACAAATTATATAGTATTTTTCTAGAAACTTGAGGTGGATTAGAAAGATAGGATTCACAAGCAATTTAAAAGAAATCAGGAGCTGAAAACAGAATATGATGACTATGCCTATGAGCTTGTAGTGTGGATAAGTGAATTTAAAAAATAATATGGAAACTATTTTATGAGACTGACATCGTTTAAGTGAAAACAGAGGATATGATGAGTTAGTATGCAAAGTGGTAATGTTGTAAGAAAAATATATTAATATTTAACATTAAAAGAATTTACTTTGTGACTGGAAAGATTGTACAGTAGGTAAGGGCACTTGTTGCTTTTGCAAAAGATATAGATTCAGTAGCGAGAAGGTTTCCTGTACTCTGAATCCACTTGGTGCCAAACAAACACATAAAAGCTTATACTAATTACAAACTGTTCGGTCTATGGCTCAGGCTATTGCTAGCTAGCTCTTGAATCTTAAGTTAACCTATTTCTATTAATGTATATATTGTCACATGGTCTAGGGCTTACTTGTGCATTTTGCTTTTTGGGCATCTAGATTATATGTCCCAGACTGTGCCCTTCTTCCTCTCTGCTGGAATTTTCCACCTGGCTATGAGCTGTCTTGCCGTAGGCCAAAACAGCATCCTTATTAACCAAATGTAGTAAAATGTAATTATAGCTATGGGGAAAGACCATCCCTAGCTCAAGTCCCAGAGAATTTGAAGCTTTCCTCAGGCCTCCAACCAGATGTGTATTTGGTAGAAGGAAATAATTTTAGGCAGAATATTCATTCACACATATAAAATGAAAATAATCAATATTTTTTTTAAAAAAATCGGGATTACTGTGTTACATATTAAGTTTCACCTGGGTCAGCATAACCAATAATCTTAATGGAGTACTACTCAGCAGAAAATAAAATGACATCTTAAAATTTGGATGCAAATGGAGCCTATCCTTAAAGATAGGCATGGGATGTATTCACTCCTAAGGACTTTAGATTAAAAGTAAAGAATAACCAAGTAAAAACCACAACCCCTGAACAGTGATCAAAAGGAACTTAAGACATCCTAGTGATTCACCTAGGAAGAGAAAATAGAGAAGCTCTCCTTAGCTAGTTGGGAGCATAAAGGGTTGCAACCAAGAAGAGGTGGGAACAAATCATGAGACAGAGAGATGATTGAGTGAAAGGAGCAACAAAGAGAGAGAAAAAATAGAGATGGAGATTTTAATACAGGAAGCCATTGCGGAGTTGGAAAGAGAGCACGTGCTAGGGAAACCTTCAAGAATTCACATGATGTCCCTTGCTAGCTCCAACCAATAGTGGAGAGGGTACTTTGATAAAACTTTCCCTATAATCAAATTAATTGCCATCTTAAGTGTCATCAAAGAACCTACATCTAACAAGAAATGTAGGTGGAGAGAGAGATCCATGGCTGAGCATTAGGCAGAGCTTCTGATCCAGCTGAGAGCAGGGGAAAGGGTCTAATGAGCAAGGGGATAGGGATTATGAGGAAAATTACCACAGTGAGGCTGGCTGAAGCTCTGGGGAACTCACTGAATAAGTGGTGGTTTCTCAGAAAACTGTGAATCAATCTCCCCAAGGATCTAGCAATACCACTCTTAGGCATATACCCTAAAAATGCACATTCATACCCCAAAAGCAATAGCTCAACTATGTTCATAGCAGCATTATTGGTAATAGCAAGAATCCGGAAGCAACCTAGATTGCCCTCAACTGAAGAATGGATTAACAAACTGTGGTACACCTACACAATGGAGTACTACTCAGCAGTAAGAAAAAAGATATCCTAAAAATTGCAGGCAAATGGATGGATTTGGAGAATAGCCTCCTGAGCGAGGTATCACAAACGCAGAAGGATAAGCAGGGTATGTTACTCACTCATTAGTGGACGTAAAAAAATGTCATTGTACACGAGAACTCAAGGCTAGAACATATCTAAATGACACAGTGCTTCACTTCTGCATTGATAGCCTCCGGCAGGGGTGTGAGTGTAGAAGGACTTGTTTTTGTTAAGGGGCTGGCCACAGGGAGTTAAATTATGCTCCAGTAAGTAAATGAGCATCATGAATGGGCTTTTTGTTAGCGGGAAGATCATAACAGTGGGTGTGAAACTGAGAGGACTGATAACTGAGTTTGATGGGTTGCATGATGTAAAATCACCAAATAATATACACAAACATATAGAAAGAAGGAACAGATTCCATATCAGCTTGTCTTGAATATCAATGCTGACTCTGTCACTGTGTGTTAGTTTTGAGCCCCTGAAAACCTTAATCTTTACATCTTTAAAATCAGTGTAATGTTATCTACATCCAAGTCTATTTGTCCAGATTAAAAAGGATACTATAAAAAGGAGTGTTATCTTTATATTTGTTACCCCTATTAAATACCACACATCATAAAGTAGATAATAAATATTATCTAGCTCTATGTGTTATATCATAAGCATACCTGTGCATTCTGTAATATGCAGTATAGCTGCCTTATTGCATGGTAATATTAATATTATAAATATTCCTTAAATATTAAAAATAAATAGCATAGTTCAGAAAATGCAGTTATTACTACTCAAAATATTATTTCTGGCCTGGTACGCTATTAAAATTCAATCATAAACATATCCTAAATTTTATTTACTTTTATTTATTTTTATTTTTATAGAATAAACTTTTTTATCCATGTATCGCCTTGTTCCAACTTCCTTTCTCATCCTGGTCAACCTTCAGCCTCCCTCTTCCCCATTTCCCCATCCCCTCCCCAGAAAGGGCAAGAGGTCCAAGGTGGATTAGCTCAGCATCCACTCCAGGTAAGTTCGATTTCCTCATCCGAATATCAAGGCTGGGTTAGGTGTTCCTCTGGAGGGAATGGGTTCTATATAAAAGATAATATTTTATTAGAGAGAAATGATACTTCACTTTATTACCTGCACACATTCAACTGTGGTAGTTTCCTCTCTGCTTTTCAAATGTGAATTTGAATTGAGAAAAATAACTTGTTTAAATTTCAGATGAACCATTTTTAAAAGTCATATATTCAAAAATGTCAAATACGGTATAATTAGGATTAATGATTATTCTATAGTTCCAAATTACTGCTGCATCAATTTTCTGAGTTGAAATTGCTAAGCGCTCAGTGGGAGGGAGAAAATGTTAAGTAAAATCAAGTAAGGGGCCTGATAGTCATAGGTTCACCCTCATGTTGGTAGTTTTAGCCTCTGAAAGGCTGTGCTGTGGAACATAATCAATAGGGTAGTGGTCAGACAATAGAAAGGAGTGCCATTTTTTTCAGAGATGTTTTCTTTCTTATAACACAGAAATGCTTTTTCCATTAGAAGATTTATTTTTAAAATTCAATGTGATAAGTAAAGTCAATAGGATATTTTTTAAATTGATTGAGTACAGCCGGAGAAAGTAATTCACTAATACATATATACTTATTTGAAAACCACTAACAGTAAGTCCTTTCAAATTTTTGAGTCTTTTTATTACTACATATTCTTTATATATTCTTGATTTTAATCTATTTTATTTGTTTTATCTATGAAAGAGGAAATTATATGACAACATGTCATATTTTAATATTTCAGATTTAAAAGTGAATGATTCATGAGTTAAATGAGAAGATTGTTGCCTCGATGACATAAAGCTCTATTTTTCTTAATGCTCAGGAGTAGCTTGAGGAAAAACATTTTTAGAGAAAGTTTCTGTAACTGGTAATTTCACCAATATTCTTAAGTTGTACTTCAACACTCAGGATATTTGTATTTTTTTGTTAACAGGAACAATGCCAAGAAACATAACTTAGTCACCTGAAACACTGGGAATTTTTACATATATATATATATATATATATATATATATGTGTGTGTGTGTGTGTGTGTGTGTGTGTATTCACTTTTATAAAACTTTTGAGTGAATACAGAGTTTAAGAGACTAATTTACTTAAGAGAGCTAATCTTAGAAGTCAGAACAATTGATGGCATGCAATTCTTTTTTATTTTTTATATAGAATATTGTATTTTTATTATGATTAAAGTCATATTTTTATCCATGTATCCCCTTGTTAAAACTCCCTTCCCCTTCCCACCCATCTCAGTAATTCTAACCCTTTGTCAAGTGATATTAGATTGGCCTAATATCTAACCAACTACAATTATTTTACTTCCTTTCTAGAGAAATAATAATTGTAGTAATTATAATAATTAATTAGAATAAAATAAAGACAGATCAATTTTCAAGGATTATCTCATATTTTTATGAAAGTATTCCAAGCTAAATGGAACACTTTCTCTTAAAATAATAATAGCATGCATGAGTTTTTGTTTATGTGTTCAAATGTGTGTGAGCACACATGGATGTATATGTGAACACTTTAGCTTATACTATTTTAAAAAATAAATCAATTCACTTCAAGATGGGTAATGTAAGTAAGTAAAATATTTAAAGGTAGAATAAATAATTATTAGAAAATTTTGGTAAAATTCCAGGTAAATTAACAATAAATATATTTATAAGATTATATAAGCCTTCTTTCAGTTGACCCAAAATACTTTTTGCTCAATAATCATGAACATTTTATTTATGGAAAGCAAAATGTCTTGTCTTAAACTGATAAAATTCTTTATGTCTTGTGCATGTCATTTAATGTGATTTTGTGGGGTTTTGTTTGGTTGTGTTTGTCTTGAAAAAAGAAGCAATTCAGATTAAATATAATTTATTTTTTCTGGCATTGGAGATTTATATGTTCTTTAGTTTTTCCAAAATTTAAGAATAGAATGCATAAACCTTATGTTTAAATAAATATAGAAAAGTAAATATAGTTCTCAAGTCACCAAAGATAAATTAAAAACATTAATTCTGAGATGCTATGAAAAGGTAAAAATGCTTTCATTTTGCTATATCATGTATCCAGAATACAAAATAAGTAAATATAGTTCTCAAGTCACCCAAGATAAATTAAAAACATTAATTCTGAGATGCTATGAAAAGGTAAAAATGCTTTCATTTTGCTATATAATGTATCCAGAATACAAAATAATTGTTCACTTGTTATCCAAAATAAAACAATTTGTCACTTGTTTTCCAAAATATTTTAAAATTATACTCATCAGAGTTTTTAAATTTACCCATATTCTCTAAGGATGTTTACTTGAGAACTCAAAGCTTAAAGACCAGTGCTCATTGTTTATTTTCTATTCCTATATAGTATTTCATCAGTGCTATTTTAGACATACACAATTGGCTTAGTATTGTTTTTGCTTTAAACTAGTCAGAGAATTAAAGTCTAAGGTATTCCTCCTCCTGTTATCTGCAGTGTACATAGAGAACACTAAAGAGATTAACCAAGGAATGCTATACAAGGGACAATGAAGGGTTTGCAGTAAATGTAATACAGAAAACCACTATTACTTTTATTTTTTGTTAATGACCATGATGGAATCGTTGTTTCCAATACATAGTTTGGAACCTTGTGGCCAGAAATACTAAATATCTTATTAATATCAATCAATATGGGAAAAATGCAGTGGTAGCAGAGCCTATTCTCCTACCTCCTAATTAAGATTCATGCTATTAATTTGATCTCAAGTCAGTTGTGAGTAAAGGTAAAAGACACTGTTCCCATTTTCTTAGTTATTTTGATGTTTCTATTTATGATTCCATATAATCTATTTATTTGCATACTTGTTTTTTCTCTTCTCCCTTGTACAAGCATTGTTTACATTATATGCTTTTTTAGAAGCTGTTAAAAAAACTTATGAATAAATAAATAAGTTTTTACAGGGAAGACTTAAAATTTGAAGGAAACTTCTTTGAAATGTAAATGCTTTAATTTTGTAAATTATAATATATTGAATATCAGTTTTAAATATGTTTCAGGTTTTCTTCTTTGTTAATCACAATTTTTTAAGGGTCAGTCTGTTAGTAATACATCTAGTCTGTCTTTTATTTTCATGCACACATTGAACTTCTGTGAGAGGAAGAAAAGACAATTTCAAGCAACACTTTGCCCTGCTTCATATGGCCTTTGTAGTTGCTTTTTAATGGAAACAAACTGAATCTTTACACAACTGAAATCAGAAGAATCAAAGTTGCAAATCTAGCTCTCCTTTTTTTTAATGGATCCACCCATTACTTTAGAAATGCTGTAATGAATGCCCTGCTATATGTCTTATAGTCCTGTGTAAAAATTTCTCTGGGATAAATGCCAATTGTTGAGTCACTGTGTCAAAGGGTATGTATATACTTAATTTGGCTAAGTACTAACAGATGGCTAGGCAGATTGCTGCTGCCATCTACACTACCTCCAGTGGAGTGCTCAGGTTCTTATGTCACCACTGTAACTACATGGTTGATTCCTTTATAGCTCATGTATTCTTCCTAACTGTTGAAGGAAGAAGAAATAACATTTCACATGTCTTAAATATCTCTCATTGGAAATCCTAGGAATTATTAAACTAATAAGGATTATAGCTTAATCTTGGCATGATGAGATCTACACTGAAACTGGCTCAAGTAATCAGATGTCTTACAAGGTACAACCTGTGTGTAGTTGATGTTTTCAGAAATATGTAATAATTTTAATTAAACACAAACTTATTTTGTAGGTATTGTTGTTGTTTCATACATTTTAATATAGTGATTCAATTTTGCCCATTCTTTGACTTTATACAAAAGACACAAAATGAAAATACTATAAATAAATGTGATGGTTTCCAATTGTCTATTATAAATGTTATGAATTATGAAAATTCACTGTTATATTTGGAGAAGTTTGGTAGCAGAAACTATGATATCTTATAATATTTTTCATTTTTAGAAGGCATTATATTGGCTTTTAGGTTACAAAAATCTATGCATAGAAAAACTATCCTTGTTGATCCAATTTTAAGACAAAATGTATCCCCCATATATGTTATTAGGATGTGCTATTAGACTTTTGCCTATTAATTTTATTTCATTCATTCTTTTGTCTGAAAAGTAAGTGACAATGATATGATATTATTCAGTGGTAGAAAAGCCTGTATTCAGCCATATTATCATGAATTATGCTTACTATCGATACTGACTGATCACTCAGTGTATTATTGGCATTTCATTTCTTATATGCCCAAATGGTAAAATCCCATTCCAGATGGAGCTTAAGAAATGTGTATCCTTATTCTTTACAATAATGCTGGGTAAATAGCAGCAACTCACCAAATACACACTGACTGGTATGTATTATTTTTAAAAAATGAAATTTGCCATTCTTTAACTCTATACAAACTGATGTTTAATTCTATAAGCACTGAATGTTTTGACACATCTCAGCTTTGTACTTATATGTGCACATACCTTGCTTCAGACATAAGGAAAGAAGGTGGACTAGAGGTTACAATTACACTCTATCTTACAAATATGTATGTTTCTTTGATGGTTTTTATAGTATATGTATAAATATATACAAATATATGAATTACAATAAAATATTCTCTTAATTTTTCACTTTAAATATGTACATCTAATGGATATGGGATCAAGGCTGTGATAGACACAAAATTTGATGTAAGAAGATGAATTGTTTCAGAGTATTTCTTGCTAAATTATTTTTCAGTGTTATTGCATAAAACTCTTGATGTTATACAAAACTTAGGGCAATTTTTGGTTGAGTTATTGCTTCCTTGAACACTAATGTCTTCCAATGAGTAAGTATTAGATTTATTGTTCAAAGAGGCAAGTTTTTGGTTATGTTAGTAATTTTGATGACCATAGCAGTGACAAAAAGCACAAATAATCTCTATCTTCAGGAACATTAGGAAGAATGTATTTTAAATTTCCTACCAGTATGGTTACTTGGGGTACCAGAAATAAACTCAGGATTCTTGATGGAGAGTGACTGGAAAAGATCCGAAAAGCAGCCAAGGTCATAGTAGGAGAAATATGTAACTATAGATAGTTAAACCTAAATAATTCTGAACTTAGTACCAAGATACCTGTAAGGCAGGGAGAGAGTATTGCGAAATGCATAATCATTCTAATAAATAACTATAGATATTTAAACCTAAATAATTCTGAACTTAGTATCAAGACAACTGTAAGGCAGGGAGAGAGTATTGAGAAATGTGTAATGATTCTAAGCCTTGACCTCAGGAAGTACTAAGAAAGTTAAATTATTTTTTTTTATTATTATTTAGCAAACCCTTTAATTCAGCATTTACATTAGATTTTTTGTTACTAAAATTTTGCTCAAGTTAACCCTGAATAGAAATACCAGCCATGAAACTAAGTCTGAAACTAATAGTAATGGGAGACATGATTATATGTCCAAAGATTCAGTCAGTATTCTATTCTTTACTTGAAAATGAGTTTAAAATTTAGTTTGTGTTTTTTAGGTTATAATATACTTACGCTATTTCCCCTTTGTCTTTATTCCTTCAAATAGTCCCATATAAGCCCCCTTCTTCTCTTGCAAATTCATACCCTTTTTGCAAAAGTTGTTATTATGTATATGCCTGAATGTATATATATATGAATTCATATAAATATATATGAATATATATATATATATCCTACTTAGTCTTTTTAATGTTATTTGTGGCCTATTTGTGTTATTGTTTCTCCAGGATTCCTATGCTGACTGTAGTTCTTTTTGTAGCGTTGAAGCCTCTTATGCTTTTAGAGCAAACAATATACTAAAGTGAGTTAAATTAAATTTTGAAAGGAATAAATTATTATAACCATGATGAGCCATCTCATTTCCATGTAGTTATCTTGATCTCTATTGACATGCCCAGTATCTTTACACGGAACCTTCCATATCTAACTCTTTCCTTTCTACACTTATATTCTCATAAACTCTGATAATCTTCATGTCTTAAAAAAAAAAAAAAAACCTGAAATACAAAAAGAATTCCAGGCTAGCCTGGGCTACATAATGACACTTGTCTCCTAAAATATGAGAGTGTGGGATTGTCGGTAGTAGGTTGAGCATTTGTCCAGTGTATTAAGTAAGCTGTATCAGAATTCTAGACATGTTTATATATTTGTACAATGTCAGAGTCAAAGTTATTTAATGACAAATAAGTTATAGAAATTGTGCTGGTGAGGTGGAGAAGTCGCCCAGAGGTTAAGAGTGCAGGCTGTTCTTCCAGAGGACCTGGGTTCAGTTTCCAGTAAGTACATGGTGGCTCACAACCATTAATTATGAGATTTGATGCTCTCTCCTGGCCTGTATGCATCCATGAGACAAAATACTGTGTACATAATAAATGAAATAAATAACTAATAAATAATTCTAAATATATAATAATAAATAAATCTAAAAAACCCACTACATTCTGAGGCCTGAAAATTTTCATATGCAACTCAAACTCTTATTCATGTCCATGCATTAATATACATTTTTCAGTTTTCTACTTAGGTTCTGTATCTGGAAGTCAATTTAACTTCACATGTCAAACCTAAACTCTCATTCTGTCCATATGCTAATTTCACGGGTTATAACTCTTAATTAGTCTCAACATAGCTCTACACTTGCTGAGTCTGGTTGGATAGATTCTCGTCTTTTTCCTTCTTTACACAGTCTACCTTTATTAAACGTATTGCAACATGAAGATATATCTAGAAATATTACTTCGCCAATCTTCTAAGTATGGCTCATAATGTCTAATATTTATATAAAAATAAATTTGTTTTAGAGACCAGAATGAGTATTTTTTTGTGTGTCTAATCTTATAATGGTTTCCATAACTCAGAAGAAGAGTGTAAATATTTAAAGGAACTTAAGGCTTTCCAAAAGTTGGCCTTTGATTTCATCTCTTTGCATAATGATTTTCATCCTCACTTAGTTCTGTTGTTTCATATTGGCTTCTCACAAGTACATGAGTGTGCCTTGGAAAATTGACAGCACTTACTCTTATTTGAAGTGACATGCAAAATTGGACTTCATCCTATATATTTACTCAAGTAGCTCCTCAGTTGGGACAACTTATAATTCAGACAATCCCTCTGTTCCCTATACTTTCTTAGTCCCACTAAAATTTCCATTGACCTATAGTATTTATCATTCTCAAATATACTAAAAATTCAATTTTTAAATAATTATGTCCTTTTAATCGCATTAGAAATTTCTCACTATAAAGATCTTTTCAATTTTGATAACATATAATCCCTAAGTCCATAGTGCACTATCTACTAGATACTGATAAACTCTTCTGGAAGGATTAAGAAGAAAAGCCCAGTTAATAATAAGAAAACATATTTCATTGTTTGTACTTACAACTGCACAATTGAAAAGTACTCAATAAAATGATCTCCCTTTTATCAATCAATGAAATGCAAAGATTGTGGAACTTTGATTTAGAAATAAAATTAATAGAAAAGATTAAGAGATCTATGTTGATGGTGTATTGTCATTTTATGGTTTTAAACTATTAATATACATATATTACAAAGAAGTATAGTATATTTTAAGGGCTGTGTGTTTGTGATGCGAAATTTGTAAATAAATTATTTGAGACATAGCCTATATTTTAAAATATCATAGTATGAAGTTATTGGAAGATTTGTGTTATTTGCCAATTAATGGTCATACGTACTTGGGGTTCTTTTCACACATTTTGTAAATGATTGAAAAATTTCACAATAAAAAAATAAGTTGATTCAGTACTGCCTATTTACTAAAAATATTAAATGTTGCTATTATTTGTATAATATATTTTAAAAACTCAACAAAGTCCTCAACATCAATAAATAATTAAAATAAAAAATATAAAGGTAAAATTTTAATATAATGCTAAGTATAAAGTATTTAATTTAGTAAATAGTATAGTTATTTTCAAATTGTGGCTTTTCTTCCTGATAAAACAAATTTCCATTATCTGTGAATAATTAATACAAAAAGTAACTTATGAGTTTATATTTAAAACGGTATCAAAAATACACTAAATGATAACCTAAAGAAAGTTTCTAAATAAATCATTGACTGATTGATATAGCAGCAATATCTATCCAGTTTGACTAGCTAGAAATCTATCGTTTAAGCTAAAAGTACTTTGTATAACATTAAGATATAAATATAAAAATATAAAGATATTTTTTAAAAAGATTATTACTTATCTTTATCTTCTCTGTATGTAGAGTCTCACAGATAGTTACAGATGCAAATTATGTCATGTTGCTGTGTAATCAATGAAAAATGATTAGATGAGTAAGTTCTGAATCATGAGTCATTTTGATGGTAAATCATGAAGGAGAAATAGATGAAATCATGGATATAACATTTTTGAAAATGGTCTCATCCCATAAAATAGTCATAATAAATAGTACAGTTATATAAAATAATTACACATGACAATAACTCAAGGGTAAGTTATAGTTAGGAATCTTTGAAAATCTAGAGAAAATGATAACAAAACACTAAACAGATAATTCAATAATTATTCTTTGAGAAGATTACTTCTTAGTATGAAAAATTCTCATACAGAGAATAAAATATCCAATCATAAAAACCATAGAGTCAATGAAGAGCCTTCTTTATTTCATTTTGAAATCTTGATTTCTGTCACATTAATGCTATTATTTTTGTTTCTTATTTATATGTTGTCAAAAACCACTCAACTCTATAACTTCTGAAGAATTTTGGAGTTTGATCAGAACAAGTACTCATCTGACTCACATTAAAAGTCTCCCCTAGTCCCAAATTTATTAGTCAAAGATGTATCCCAGATTCTCATTTGAAATGATCATGTATCTCTTCAAAACCTGGCTTTGATTTAGAATCTACAGTATTTCAGTTTTTAAATAGTTTGACATAACAATATACTATAATATTTATTCTTTGAGAATTTCATATATATTAACTACATATTTTGATCTTATTCTCCCCCCAATTGTGCCCTCAAAATTCTCTTATATCCTTTTCTATCATCCTCTCAAATTTTAAAACTAATTCTCTGAGAGCAACTAATGATTCCCATGTAAAAATGGATGTGAAGCTACCCACTGGAGCATGGTCAACCTACCAGGGATCACACCACTGAAGAACACAAACTCTCCCTCTTTAACTATCTACCAACTGCCAAAATCTCTTCAACTAGCAGCCACGATATTTGTGTTCCTCCTCATTTAGGCTAGAATCAACACTGGCTTGATATTTTGCAGGTCTTGATCAGGTAATCAGAGCTGCTGCAAGTTCATGGGAGTATCAGTACTGTTATGTGCAGAAGGCTGTTGTACCCCATTTTGCCTGAACTTCTCACACTTAAAAGTAATTCAATGCACTTCTTTTGTGGTGTTTTTGATCCTTGTATAGAGCAAGTATAGTAATGATGAAGCATGCATATATGTATAAACCAATTCTGATATTTTGCCTATGAATGCTTATGATACTAGCAAAAATACCTTGATTATTATTCTCAGTCTCTTCTCAGAAAACAACCCCAACCACACATTTAATATTACATAGAAATTTTTAATGAAATGACCAAGCAAAGATGAAGAGAGCCACAATTCCATTCATGAATAGTAGAATTTGTCTGTATTTTAGAGTGTGAATGACTGTAATATTCAAAATAAAACAGAAAATACCATGCACACTGGAATGTTAACATTGGTTTTTATACCTCCCAACATGATAAGAAGATAGGATAGAGGAAAATGATAATAATAAAATGGATTCAACTGAGAAATCTAGGTCAAATTCCTGGGACCATTATAACAAACCAGTCAGATGACGTTTTCCCTAAACTGCATAGTATGTATGTATGTATGTATGTATGTATGTATGTATGTATGTATAGGCATATTAAACATATAAGTACTTTTATCTAATTAATTCCTCCTTGTTAACTACAGAAATTGTTTAGTATCAAAATATCTTTCAGAATTGCAAGTAGTCATGATATCCATGATGTCCTAATGTATTATCCTCCAAAAAAACTTCTCACAATTGATGAAATTGATTCCATTTGCCACTAATAGGTACAATTAATGTCTTGAGTAACTAGGACATGTGCTATAGCTTTGTGTTTCCAAAACCTATTATAAAACATCAAATATTTTCCAAATACTCTCTTTTATGTTCAAGACATATTTTGCTGTAGTAGAAAGATTATGATCAGCTTTAAAAGAACAATAAGTCATATTTATACCTTATTCCATATATAATTATGGCTTAGTATTTCAGTTTCTCAAAATAGTATTTTATTCTGATGAAGCTTAAAGGTAATACTTTAAGGAAATATGCTTGATATATGACTTAGTAGGTACCAGATTTTATTCTATTGAAAAGGTTTTTTATTTAAAAATTTTCATATAATGTATTTTGATCACATTTCTCCTCCTCTAGCTCTTTCCTGCCAACCAACAGTATATGCATACCCTCTTTTTGTTCTTCTTTATTTAACAAAAAACTAATATGAAAGTAAAAGAAGTAAAAGAGAGAGAAAACCCAAGACAAACAAACAAAAAAATGAAGCAAAAGCCCCCACAGAAATGCATGGAGTTCATTCTGTGTTGACACTACTCCTGGGCATAGAGTCTGACCTGGATGGAGTATGATTAATATGCCCAGCAACAGTCCATTAGAGAAATTTAATTTTTCATTTACAAAAAGGTATCAATTATAAATAGCTTCTTGTTTAATGGTGGGACCCCTTGTCCATGTCTTCTTAGTGGTAGTAACTCTTCTTGCTTGAACCTTTGCTATTTCTATGTGTGTTGCCACAATTTCTATAAATTCATATGTGAACTATTCTTAGATGAATGTGCTACCATTAATTACTTTTTGATGAAAATACAAATAAAGAAAGAAATGTTCAAGTGGTACTCTAAGACATTGTGAACATTGAAATGATTTATTGAAATCTTCAACTTATAAAACACCAATCATGTAATTCAGAATTTACTCATTACTTGCTTTCATTTCTGTCTTGCTGTCACACAAACTAAAATCTTATTATTACACAAGAAGATATGGGATGCAAAATAAACTAACTTTATTTAAAGAAAAAACAAAGGAAGGAAAACACAAAATTTTAGATTTTAAATATACTTATCTTTATACAGCTTTGACGCACATGATTAGTATTAGCTACTATTTTTCAGTTTTTCAGTTACATTCATGAAGGACAAAGCCAATAAAATGCTACTATATATATATATGTATATATATATATAAAATAGAATTTCATTTCTTCTCAACTAGTCAGTCAAGCACAATGACACTGTAAAAACAAAGTCACAATAAGTGGACAGAGAAACTGCTCTCTATTGGAACTTTTCTGATTCACAAAGTCATTAAATGAGTATCAATGTGGATATAACCAGGAGTAATTTTATTTTGTAATGTTTACTTTCATTATGATGCTGTTTTGTTGTCATTGATACATGCTTTTGATTATTCCAAGTACATCTGTGCTCTATAGAAAACCATGGAATGCTAACATACACACATAAATACGGAAAAGATATACACATTGAGATAGACAGACAGACAGACAGATAGATAGATAGATAGATAGACAGATGGATGGATGATAGATGGATTGATGGAACGATGGATAGATGGACAGAAAAGTACTTCTCTAAAATCATCTCTTATGTAAGACATATATAAAGCATGAGCAAAACTAACAATTTTAAAAGCTGTCTTGATATAAAATCTGCTTAAAAGATATTCGTAGCACCCCAGAGTTACACTATTCATGGGTTACTATGCAACTAAATTTAAGTAATTTAGTCTTGCTGTCCTGTCCCGCATGTCTGTGTTAATTACTAAAACCTCAGGAATCTAAAATGTTGACTACTATTCACAGATAAAAACAATTATTGAAATGGTGTTTTTCTAAAATTGTTTCATTATTAAAAGCAAACAATAGTGTACATCTCTGTAATCACTTTTAAAACTTGGCTTATTCATTTTCACTTGGGAAGCAGAGTTGATGCAAAATAAAGCAAATCATATTCAAATACAATAACTAAAATAAGATTTACCATTTTCAACTATATTAACACATGCATATTATAAAATTTTAGTGTTTCTGTAGGTTGGCTACTTTAGATTTTGTCCTTTAATAACAAAAGTAGTGCATATTTTTGTCACTTGAGTTTCTTGAGGAAAAAATATTACTTTGTCCTTCCATATATATGTCAACTCACATACTTCTTAAGGATTAGTAGTTTATAATAGTTACAAAATCATTCTCAAATTCATTAAAATGGATGAGAGTAGCATTCATTTGAAATTTGGTCTTTTTGACTCAATTTCTAATTGTCTATTGGGATGTATTTTCATTGGAAACAATATCATAGTTTATTAGTGTGAAAGCATAGAATAATAACAGTCTATTACTGTTGTCTAACAAATAAGAAAATGAAGAAATTGTGAAGTGACCAGATGTCCCCAATTAATTTTAGAAGAAGTGATGCTCAAAGTTGAAATTAATGTTTATTCGTCTATGTTCACAAATAACATTTAAAATATCTATCTATTTATACATATGGATCAGGAGTTGAGATGGGGGAGGGAGGGAGAGGAAGAAAGAGAGAAGGAAGGAGAGAGGGTAGGGAGAGAGAGAGAGAAGTAGGGAAAGGAAGAGAGAGAGTGAGGAGGAGAGAGAGGGAGGGAGAGGAAGGGGGAGAGAGATGAGAGATGAGAGAGAGAGAGAGAGAGAGAGAGAGAGAGAGAGAGAGAGAGAGAGAGAGAGAGAGAGAGAGATATTGAGGTCTCCTTCCTAAAGTATTTTTGATTAAAATAAAAAGAGATAATAAAATGTCTGAAAAGGAGGATGGAATAGATGGAATAGAAGGGGGAGATAAGATCTGGCTGTGATGGTGCATACTTTAAATTTTAGAACTGGCAGGAAGAAGCAGGTGAATCTCTGTAAGTTTAATGCCAGAATGCTCTACAGAGGGAGTTCCAGATAAGTCAGCCAGGGCTATTCAGAAAAACCCTGCTTCACAAAACAAAAACAACCTCAACAACAAAAGAGGAAGAGGAGATAGGAGGAAGAGAATGAGGATAGTAGTATCCAAGTTTTTTTTATTATTATTTTTTATTGTTATTATTAAATTAAGTCATATATTTTGTCAATGTATACCCTTGTTAAAACTCCCTTCCCCCTCATGCCCCTTCCAGTAGTCAAGTCTTATAGTAATGGAAATTCCTAAAGTGTCTTAGATTTGAACCCACACCATTTAGACCAAATGCCAACGTAGAATTCTCATTTGAGTTTCATTTTACAGTATATCCTCTCTTCTTTGGACAATTGCCTATTCAAAGTATTTGGTATTTCTCTATGCCTTCTTTCAGATATGCCCTTTTTCATTTCCATCTGGGTGATTTTTGTAAACTATGAACTCTAACAAGAACACCTGCATAAGAGCATTCACTGTCTTTTCTTCTTTTAAAGTGACATTCAAATTCATTTCCTTACCATGTGAAAGAACTTTCATTGTCTGCCTTCAGTAAAATACATTAGCCTTCATTCATGCTATTCTTGTAGAAATAGTCTTTGACTCAGAACCTCATAAAACAAAATAAGATAGACAAACAAAAAACTACCACCACTATCCGTAGGAGAAACTAACTGAGAATTTTTATAGATTGGGGCCACTATTACCTAAGAAAAGTTGCAGATAAAGGTGTGCTCAGAAAATAAATGCTAACTTAAGAAACTTGAGGAATAAGTAAGTGTTAAAGGTAGTGACCAAGATGACAGAGATAAAGAGTCTTTTGGATGGTAAAACAGAATAAATTCTTTCATTTTCTCAACCCTGTTTTTGTTTAATTTGTGAACTAAATCCATTGAAAAACATACTGGGTGTTCACCCTACAAAATACACATATAATTGAGATTTGAGAAGTCTTAAATACTAAAGAAGTTTAGTTTTTGTTTTGTAGAACATTTTGCATATTTTTGGCAGTTACTACAACATTTCCATTTGACTTAGTAATTATCCTCAGTTACCTGTCTAAAGGAACTTTATTAACATGTCCAAAGCATCATAATAGCCTAAGAAATTGCAGTGTGTTCATACATTTCATTTCAGAGACTGTTATCTTTCTCCTTATTTGCTAAGGGATGATAACAGTTCTAGGGAAATAGAACAATTGAAAATGATTTTTAACAATGCATATTTTTTCTAGTATATCATATGTATATTGTAGCTTCATTACTATAGTAAGAATGCTACTCTTGGTTGCAAAAGGGAATTACTGATTATGGCTCAGAAAATTGTAAATGTCAGATCTGAGTTTAATTGTGGAAGACATGTGTGGTAGCTTATTTTGAGTATTAAACAGCTGAGTAAATATTGGAAGAACAGAAAATCTAACATAATATAACTAATACATAGATGTTCTGAGACTCCTATTTTAAAATGCCAAAAAGAAAATCCCATGTATGAAAAATAAAGGTTATGATGTGGAGCATAACTTTGTTTCTCAACTCTGACAGCACATTAGAGTCACTTTGGAGTATTTAAAAATATCCTTCTGAGCATGGTCTCACAAACCCAGAAGAATAAGCAGTGGATGTACTCACTCATTAGTGTACTTTAAGCAAAAGCATTCTTATTTCATTGAAAGATGATGGATGAATAAAGTGATTTAAAATACACTCACACAAACACAGACACAGACACACACACACACACAAATCTGGTTTGACTCTAGAAGGGTTGCCTAGCAGGACATTGTGGTGGCCATAGTGTATCCGTAGGCATTATCTGTGACCTATTTTAGAGAAAAGAGAATTTTTATTACTTTATGATTTTTTAGCCATCCCAGATGTTTTGCTTTTTTATATAAAGTTTGATAGTAATTTTCACAAAAACAATAAAAAATAAATATGTGAAAAATATAAAAATAAACTCATGTCTGTCCCATCACTGAAAGATAGTCTTCATCAATTGTCATGGCATGATACCTTATTATTTACATTGCTTCTAAAATAAAATTTACAGATGATTCTACTAGGTACCCTTGGTTGAGAGTTATTGGTCAAAATAGATGAATACAAAGTTCATACAGTATAGTTACACAAAGTAATACAGAAAACTTACATTATGTATTTAGAAATTATTTTGAAGGAATCATACAGAAATACATTGACAAAAATTAAACCTAGTTACTTTCAATTTATCATGAGACTGTGAAGCTACCTATATCTTTCAAAAAATAAAGGAAATAAAAATAAATCCTGATAAAAGTGCATATGTGTGTGTGGGAGGGGCGGGGCCCCCATCTTCATGACTAGAACAAGTACTGCTCAGTAGAAGAAACTCTCCTGACAGCACTGGTTTAGATGTTTTGTGAAGGTCTTCTAGATTATACAGGGCTGAAATTATGGAGGAGGACAATTTATCTTGAAAACACAAACTTTCTAAGCCATGGAGTATATATTGCAAATATTATACAATAGCCATTAAGCAAAGGAACTAATATTCACATGTGCAGTATCTTCTCCTGCTCTTTGTACTACCAAATATACATTAGAAAACCTCCAAAAACATTTGTTCACAAGTGTATGCCTGACAAGAGTACAAGTATACACCAACTATGCAAGTATTTATAAATGCAGGCATGAGCACCAGACAAAAAATATTGTTGTCTTAGTCTCACTTTTTAATTTGTGTTTGTTTATTAAGTTTTATTTATTCATTTACTATTACCATGTTAATTTTTATAAGTTGTGTGGAGTGGGGTGACTCACATACCATAAAGGGATAGAGGACAACTTAGTGAAGTTGGTTATCGCCCCTTCTACCTTTATGTGAGATTTCAAAGATTGAATTTATGTGAGATTTCAAAGATTGAATTTATGTCACTACACTTTTGTAGTAAAGCACCTTTACTACTAAGTCATCACCTGGCTCTTTCAGAAATCTGTTCAGACTTTTATGGTAGTTTCATTACCCACCATATTTATCTAGTGAAAAATATTAGAACTATTTTCAACAGAAATTTTACCTCCTAAGGTTCAGAAGCTATACCTTGAAGAATATGAAAGAATGTACAACACAAACACAGGAAACAGAAGATTGTGAGGACATAAGCCATAGTTCAAATCATGTTTCCAATAAGGTCTATGAGCCTTGGCAATCATATCAGCAGTATTATTAGCTTCAAGGAATTGTGGTAAAGATGAAAAGTTGTAAGCTGTCAAATGTTACCATGATGTATGTGAGTCCAGGGATGCCTACTTAGTGTTGAGTACATTATATGGACTGAGGAGTTCGTATTATTTATGTAGGAATTAAAACATTCATTATTATATGAGGTCAGAGGCTATGAATTTGAAAGAGACTAGGTGTTTATATTGGAGGGATTAGAGAAAGTAAAGATAAAGTGGGAAGTGATGTGAATATATGTTAATCTGAAAAACATTGAAAATAGGTAAGTACTGTGAAATTTCAAAAACATTGAAAAACCTTAAGCACCATCAATCCAGAGTATTTTAACTGTGGTTCCCAAACTTTAAGATTGTTTCTTAGTGCCTTATACTTAGCATTCATTTAGTGATTAAGTGAAACAATGTAAAACAAACCACAGTTCATTTTGAGGTTAATCAAAGTTGTAAGAAATATTATTGCGGTTTTGTTTCAAACATTGTTGGAAGAATTTGGGTCATTATTTAATTTCAATGTGGCACAAACAGCCGACATGTATCCTTCAAAATTATAACCATGTTTTTCTTGCACTTACAAAGAGAATATAATTGTATAGTACCAGAAGAATATCCAAAATAATGTCCACAGATGAATAGATTCTACTTTGAGTAAAAACAATCCTCCATGGTGGTAGTTTTTTCTACTGCTTTGGCAACAATGTGCAAAATAAGCAATAGTAGACTTGGGTTAAGAATCTAACACAAATGTAATGCTTTGCACAGGATGCCCACTGAATTGTCAGAATGTCTTTTTTTGTTTATGCTCCTAAAATTATTCCAAATGAATTCAAATCTTAAATCCTAGCATCATTTTTGACATTACTCATTCTCAGTCTTAATTATTATTCTACAGTTAAGTTAGTCTTACTTCCTGAGTTTTTCTCTTAAGTTGATTTTTCCTGCATCTATTTGAGTACTAACTCATGCCTATTTCTTTAGTCTTTTTCTGTACATTAGAGACTGGATGATATTCTTAAAGGTATACATGATGAAATATCTGAATTTCTAAAAGAATTGATCTGCATTTGAGATCCAATTAATACATTTTAAATGACTCCTGAAAATTTTCATCTTATGGCCCTTAGAAATTTACAGAAAACAAACATCAATATGCATATATATTTCTATATGACAATTTTATTTCATATAAATGAAATTTAGTATCTACTAAGTAAATTCTGTCTACTATCAGTAGTACTCATTACCAAAAATATTTAACTTTGTAAATAATAAGTCACAGGCGTGTTCTTATTATATTATAGCCATTAGCTCTTCTCACCTGTGTCTTAAGAACTACGTTTGTCACTGTACTGCAAATGCATTTTAGCACATTTTAATGTCTGTTTTTTAGTATATATATAATATTTTTTTTCTTTCACCCACATACACATATTATGAAACCATGATTTATACTGCAATTACAAGCATGCTCTTTTTTAATCTTCTTTACTACAAGCTATATAAATAGCAAGAAGAAAGCAGGCCTTGTTTTAGGACTTATTGTCTGGGACCATTTTCAGTTTCTATATAAAACACTTGAAATCTGAACATTTACAATTAAAGAGGTTTATTTTGTCTCATGGCCATATAAGTGGAATAACATGGTCCATGCATTATTTACTTTCTGGTAAATTGCTCATCCTATCTCAAGCATGGTAGAAAAGATGAACAGTATTCAGAAAGGTGCAACATAATGGTATATCCTAAGGCATATCTTTTCCTCATAACAACCTACTCTTGTTAGAAATATTCCAATTCCACAAGAGTGAAAATTCACTACTACAAGAGGACAGTATTCATAAATTTCTACAACCCAAATTATAGAATGTCCAGTAGGAATTTTAGTAATGGGAGTTAATTAAATTGGAATGAATTAAAGCCTTAAATTATGGGGATATTTTTAAAGATATGAAGAACTATTTTAAATTTGGGTAAAATGATACTCAGGTTTAGAATTTCCAGTAACAGAATTTAAATTTGAGATATATTTTATGGATATTGCTCTAAGTATATGTTTTAATGTGTGGAAACAAAGACATGTTGGCCATGTACTACAAGAGTGATTATGAGCCATTAGCATGATTCTTAAAATCTCATGCCTTAAGGTCTACTTCTTCAAAAGAAGATGAACATTTTCTGAAGCTTTGGACTGTATAATTTTTATCCAGTTAAGAATAAAGAAGAGGGCTGGTAGGATGGCTCAGTGAATAGAAGTGCTTGCTTCCAAGCCTGAGGATCTCTGTTTTTTAGGTATAAACCCAGGACCCACATTGTGAAAGAAAAAAAAAACTTTCTCCCACCTGTTGTTTTCTGTATATCATATACCCACAGTGGCACACATTCACCCAAATGCATACATGTATATACACTTATGGTGCATGCCTAAATAAATAAATGCAATGAAATACTCCTTAAATGTACAAAAGTAATGGAATCTTCATACATATTTTGCTTCTTTGATCCTTTTCCCCACCCCAGCTTCCTTTTCTTATCACATATGTTTTGGTTCCAGTTAGTAGAAATATGTGGAAAGGATTAGGAAGTGTGGTTGGTGGAGTAACTGTGGTGGTTTACTAAGGGTTTGCCACTGATGATGGGCTTTTATGTTACAAAAGCTTGAACCATTCTCAGCTAGCACTCTCTTTGTCTCCTACTTATAGATGAACATATAAGTTCTTTGCTACTGCTCCATTGTCATACCTACCTGCCTACTGCATGCTTCCTATAATCATATTAATGCACTCTCATCCTCTGGAATCTCAAATATTGACTAAATCATGTCTTGTAGAAGCTGCTTTAGCCATAGTGTTTTATCATCATGATAGAAAAGTAACTAAGACACATGTGCCCATGTACAAAAAAGAATTATATGATTAAGTATTAGAAAGATATTAATGATATGACTAAAATCAATTTGCTTTTCTTTTACAATATTAGTAAATACCATGACATAGAAGTAGACTTAGAGACATGTAGCTGTTGTACAACCTTCATAGTGTGCTCATTTCTAAGTGGTGTGTAATGGATAACACCAAGCACATCTCTGTTAATGTGTTTCATTTGATTTTTAAATTGAAAAAAAAGATATATGACAGATATAAATAGATGCTACTTCAGAATATACTGTGAAAGGGCCCTCAGTTAAACACAAAACAAACTAATCAGGTAATTGAAATAGAAATGTTTTTTTCATTATAATATCATTAAACTCAGTGACGCTTATCTAACATTTCTGTGTTCTATGTTCCATGTCTGTTTTATTTTTACTCATGCTCTATTAAGCAATAGCAAGTTGTAATCAATGTTATTGCCCACAGAAGTGCTTCTCATTTTATTGGGTGCTGAAACAATTGGGAATTGATCTATAATGTAAATATCAATTAATGGTTGAGTTTGAGGGTTTTGTGAAAAAATTACAACAAACCAGTTAATCAGACAAAGTAGATGCTTTTAAGACTGTTAACATAGGTAATAGATAGTATTAAAATGCTAGAGAAGGACTCAACTTTATTAAAACATATGGTCGGAAAATATTTTATTCCGAAAGTGAGCTAATGAGACAAACATTAGCGAGTACAGGCAAAAATGGAGAAGGATGTTTAATGTGATTGGGCCATTAATATATACTAATAGCTGCTTTTCCATGTGAGGCTTGTTTTCTTCCACAGAGAAAAAGAGATAGGGAAACCAATTTTCTTGTTGATTACACTTTAAAATGATTAACTGGGGAACTTTCAGAAAGACATTTTTGAGTTATATGGTGGATGGGTTTAGTCCTGCCTCAACTTGATATGCAGACTATATTGAGTCCCTGTGGGAGTTCTTACCTTCTCTGAGAAGGAGATGAGGGGTAGGGTGGGGAGAAGCTAGTGGCTAGTACGAGGAGGGCAGGGAAGGGGAACTGTGGATGGTTTGTAAAATTAAAAAAATCTTTGAAATAAAAAATAAAATTTAAAAATGAAAATTACATTTCACAAGAATCAAAGCATATTTTCTAAAACAAAATGCCACTACTCAGAAAGAAGTTAAGGTCTCAGCTGAGTTAATTACAAAGGCAGCCTCATTAAGTTAATATTTTAATAGATCTTAAGTGCTGTGAATGTTGTTGCCTATAACCACACTAAGTAACAGTACATATGCTTGCATTAATGTTCCTGAAATAATGGAATTAGGTAGATCCTAGTGTTCAGGACATTTGGTGTTCCACTATGAAATATATGGTTATGATAATGCATTATTATTATAGTTTGCTTTCATTGTTTTCATATTTCTAACAAATAGATATTGTCATCTATTTTTAGAAATTGAAGAAAACAGTCATGTTTGGTTGATGAGATCACAAAAATAAAATCTAGTGCTACAAATAGTTATTGCCTGATAAATTCAGTTTCTTATATAACAAAGTAAACCAAAGCAAATGTGCCAGAACCATAGAAAATCATAAAACTTAGAATAATAACAATCTCAAAACCTTTTTATGAATTGAATTTTCCTAAGGACATTATTATCAACTAATTTTGCTAATTACAGAACAATGGAGAATCACTTTCTTTTATAAATTAGTTGGTAGATTTTCAAAACATTTGAGTCATCTGTGTGGACAGTAAATTTTATTCTATTAAATTAATGTGATAATTTAAAGTGTTCTTACTAGAATTATTAATATTTGAAAATGAAATACATTAACATATTCATATTAGAAATAATGTGGTTTTATGTTAGCTCAAAAAGCCCCACATGTCTAAAAACAAATATATGTAAGGATACCATAGTGAAAAGGTAAAAAATACAAGTAATTCAAACTAAAGATAATTAATTAATAATTAATTAGTAGTATTGGGAAGCTTTGCTTTCCTTTCAAAAGTCAGATAGCTAAGAATGAAGGTTTTCTGAGACTAGCTTTTCATGAATGGAATGGAGTTTTTAATCCGTTCAAAGCTTAATCTACATTAATAGATTAAAACAAAACATCATAATAATTTCATGTGCTATTATTGAAATAGTTTAATGAAATTATTTAGGTATTAAAAGAAAATATAGTCTACAGCTATGTAGCCACTTTTCAAAAAATAGCTTATTTCATCTTCACTTAGAAAGCAGAACTGATGCTAAATAAAACAAGAAATATTCAACCATTATAACACAATGCCTCCCCCATTTTATTTTAATAGTAACCAGAATCATCTTCTCAAACAAGCTCTTGCAGGGGACAATTTTTTCTTTCTCATAAAACTGTATTTAAATGCACAGCACCATCATGTTTGCTTTCACTTTTTTTATTTAGACATGATATATATATATTCAAGACTCGATGGGATTTTTGTAATACATATTCATAAAATTTCATTGTTTTTCATACAGGAGTGGCCCATATAATACTATTATATTATTTTACTTCTTCTACTGCCTTTCTGCCATCATTTCTTTGAAATTTTTGTTAGATTAAAACATTGCATTAGAAACAAAATATCAAAAGAGTGGATCCTGGGAGTTAATATGAGCAAATGCATGACACATGTGTTCCAAAAATTCATAATGAAACACATTTTTCTACAATGAACGCATGCTATTATCCATTTTAAGAAACATAATGTCAGTCTTCATTCTTTTATATTATACTGATTTACAAAATTAAAATGTTTTAGAAATATTACTTTTGACTAAAACTCTTTGCTAACCTTAATTATAATTTTCATAAAAGAAAATATTGTTCTTAACCAATTCCGTCTGATAACTTAAATCTCATTCAAGTCTATCAGGATAAAAAGTAGCTACAATTTGACTAAGTTTTTTTTCCTTCTTTATTTTGTATTTATCAAAAAAAAAAACACAGTAAAAAGAATTTAAAATGTGGAAGAGTTAACAATAACTATACAGAGGATAAGAATGATAAGCATGGCTTATCAAGGGAAGAAATACAAATAAGATTGCTACACCTATATTTTCTTTGTGTTCATCTTTCCCTCTGAATTTTTTTTTCCATCC